>WEIT01012705.1:4709-28532 GCA_013389985.1 Dryoscopus gambensis | reverse complement strand
TACTGTGCGGTTCTGCAAATAATTAATATCTTCATTAACAGAGCAAATCCCTTCCCCTGCAGGTTTTGCATAGATAGATTTATTCTTATTTCAGCAATCAGATAAGCTTGACTGCTGTGTAAATAAGAGGAGTCTTGCCTTGCCATGAAGGAGAGCCGAGGCAACCACTCCAAATACAGAACAGATGCTGATAAAGCTTGAGAATCTGGATAGCCACCACCCTCAAATCAAATTCCGGAGCAGAGCAAAGCCAGAAAGGTCCCAACATGATGTTCCTCTGGTGGAATTGCCCCGGAACATGCTGACGCAACAAAAGGAACAGAACTGCTCTTGCTAATTCTCCACGTCTCTGGGTTGGGTAACCTCAAGTTCTGGATCACTTCCATCCAATTTCAGCCACAGCAGATGCCTAGTCCTCCGTGGGACAGGAGTGGTCCAAGGTGAATGTGCCTTTGGACAATCTGCCTGTAGTGTGTGTGATTTAAATTCATAGGACACGTATCCTCAGAGTAAAAGGGGCACCTCTAGCTATATTTATGAAGCTCAAAGGAAGACAGAATGACACCAGACCTGTGTATTTCAGCTGAATCAGAAAAGAGGTGGACAGAGGACAGAAAAAATATCCAAGCGATCCAACTTCAGCTCAGGCATTACAGAGTGAAATCATGAAATTCCAAAACCAATATTTGATTGTGATCTTAATCAAATCTTAAAAATTCAGCATATCCTTATGAATAGTTTTAAACTCAGTGGTTATAGGAATTCTTCCCTGCAAATACCAGGTTTTGCATTTAAGAACATCACATATTTATCACACTAAAACCTAAGAGAATTTTTAATTAACTACACTTTGCAAACTGTTTTCTGCTTTTCAGGTGATTGGATTGGTGCTTCCTGCATTTTGTGAGTGAAAATTTTCTTCATTATTTTAAATTTGCTTTTAATTCTTCCCTTTTTAGAAGGAGTTTCTTTTTTTGACAGAAATGGCTTTCAGAAACTTCTTGCTACTAAAGTTATTGTAATTATAAAAATATAATCAGTCTTCTTTCATTTAGGCAGAAATCTTGGCATGGAAATCAAGAGAAGGTAGATATCTGCCCCCAAGGTTTGGATGTGGAAACTAAACTCTGCCCACAGCCTGACTGAGAGCTTTTCAACTTAAAAAAGTTGTAGTATCTACTGTCCTCCATCTGGAAGGCATTTGCAATGCACTGTATGATGTATACAACCAGATATGGAGGCAATCCTGAAAGACTAAAGGGTACAAACAGATGGAGGATTTGGGATGCCGTTATAACACGCCCAAATAGTGAACATAGAGAAGAACTAATAGAATTTGGCTGCCCTGGAAGTTGAAAAACTTTATTAAGGTAAAACAGGGAAAAAAATGTTGAAAGATATAGAAATCAATAAAAACCAAAAACAGGTAGAAGCAGGAAAAGAAATGTAAGTGGATAACTTATTTACGAAAGCAAATTTTAAAATGAAGTTACTGAATAGACCACGGGCCACATTTCTACTGTGTCCTGGACATGTCTTTGCTGCTGTTTTTGTCCTGTTTGAAGTGAATTTCTCTCTTTTTTTTTTGTTTGTTTGTTTTTGTTTTGTTTTTGTTGCTGTTTTTTGGGTTTTTTTAAATTTATTTCTTGACTAGTGGTTATAGTCACATGCAATTATTTCTAGTTACTCTTTAGACATTTAACTTTGGAGTAGCAAAGCCTCATAGCAGACAACAGTGAATATATTCCTTTGAGATGTACAGTCAAGTGTGTTAAAGATAGGAAGAAGACAGTTCCAAGTATCTAATAATAACATCTAAAACATATAATTTGATGTATACATTATGTAATAGATAATATCTAAAATATTCTGGGTATATTTTATTTGACTCAACTGAGGCATTAAATTGTAAAGTGGAGGGGAAAAGCTGGAATTGATGTAAGATGGGGTCATGGTATCTTGAGGAACTCTAGGGTTACAGAAGACTTCTGGGACATTATCATGGAGTAGGGAAAATTCACATGATGGCTTTGAAACTTTCCTTGTTTTGAAAACTAATGGCAGCTGGAAATACTGGAAGCAAAGCACTGAACTTTAATACATGGCAAGGCATTATTTATGTGAAATGCTGGATCATATGGTCCAAAAGTGAGAAGGGCATCTAAGAATGACAACGTCAGGGCGGGAAGGGCTGATGGTTGGCTGACCATTGCTTAGAGCACACAGGGAGGCAGCAGCCAGTTAAAGCAAAAGATTTTAAACAGCCAGACCCCATTCAGAAGTGAATGGAACAAAAGCATCAAAGGCTGTTAAGGAAATATTTCAGCAGTATCCTTTCCAGTGCCAGGATTCTGGGTCTGAGCAGGAGCATCACATTTGATAGGAGTCGATGCAAATTCATTTTCCCTCATGCTGCAGTAGACCTGAGACACAAAAAATCAGCATTCCAGAAGGACAAAAACCAGCAAGAAACCAGTTAACACAACCATGTGCCTTCCTCAAAACAAACTACAAGGAAATGAGGAATACTGCTACCAGCTGGAATGTATATGTTTATGAAGAAAATTAGTGTGAAAGTCAGGAAAAAAACACTACAAATAGGTGCCAAAAAGGATTGATACCACAATTCTGAAAAACATCTTTGGCCAACACTGATTTTAGAGCACAATAAAGGGGACAGCTGGATTTATTACTGCAAGTAAGTTATATGGAAATAGAGACAGAAATAGAAGTACTGGTGCTACAATCTGTCTGTTTGGCATGTTACATTTATAAAGGAAAGGGTAATACTTAATTTGTGTTGTTTCTCAAATGCAGAAAATTGAAGAAATTTTTATTTGAGTTAAAAGAAAGGCTTGCTAAAAGACGGCTAAAAAATAACATATTAGGGAGAAAAGAAACACTAAAATAAGGAGGCAAGCAGTCAGATATGCAATGATGCAGAGAAGTCAAATGTATTCAAAAACTTATTCTATTCTGTATTTTGAAAGAAGCAGAACACTTATCACTTTAGCATGACAAAGTATTATCCAGTCCATAAGTTACTCAGGAGTGTATTGTACCATGAATATAAGAAAGAAAATTCTTGAGCAAAACAAAATAGCTTGCACCTGAAGTTAAAAAAAAAAAAACGTTGGCTCAGAGCATTATGCAGAACTGTTGTCTATTTTCAGTTTACCCAATATGGGCACAGTCCGGAATGATGGAGAAACTAACACATCTTAATCTTCAGAAAGTGAGCAGGGATAACCCAAGTAAGAAAACCCCCTTTTATAACCCCCAATAAATTAATGGAAAACATGACTGAGCATTCACTCATCTAAGAGTGAAATAAGAAACGGGGATATAAGTACTGCCTCTCAACAGTGTCTCTTGAAAAATAAATCACGCTACATAATCCTGATTACATCCTTCAGGACACTACAAGTTCAGCTGATAAAGGAGACAGCAGAGATATAATGTGCTTAGATTTCTACAATACATGTGACTGAGCACAGAACAATCTGATGAAAATATTAGAACATTACATTAATAATAAATTCCAGTTTAAACAGATTAGACAACAACCCAATCTCAAAAAGTAGCTCCTAATGTGAAATCATTAAATGGAGAGACTAACTGTCCTTTTTTATGAGATTGGGATGACACATTCATTGAGCCAGTAAAAATACCTGCTAGTAAATTCAATAAGAATAGGCAAATTTCTAGATCTCCACCGCAGAGCAGGCAAAACCAGGGATCTCGATTACTATTTTTTTAAACATTTCTTTTTTGAATTGTCACAATGTGTCTACAGGAGCAAGGGTTGCTGTGCAGGTATACAGACCAGGGCCTGTGGAGCCACAAAAGCATTTAGGAGTTCTGGGTGGGTGATCATGGAGCAAAAAAGAAAGCTGGGAAGGAAAAGTTAATTGTTCATTTGTCATTGCCAAAACTGAGACCAGAATGTTACTGAATAGTTTTGATTTTCACATTCTATGAGGAATAGTGAAATGCAGATGAACAGGTTGATGGGAATTGATGTACTGTGTATACATGCTCCCAAAACATGTGAGAAAGCTATCCTATACAATACCAGATGAAAAGCAGGAAGGAAAACAGATGTGAATATTCAGCAATGAGTATTTAGCTCTTAGCTAATGGTAGAATCTCAGACTCTGTCTCTCCAGATGAAGAAGAGATGTCTTCCTTCAAGGTTCTGTGCAGCAAAAAGTAAAATTAAACTAAGATTTGGAGCTCAACACAGGTAAAACAGTAGAAATTAATGGCCTACTGGAGACACTGAGCCAGGTAAAGAAGAGATCTTATTGCATGGATGTCGTGGGTAGCTTGCTAATCCTTGTGCTGACAGGTTTTAAAAAGATACATCTTTGTCAGGACAGTCCTGATCACAAATACCAGCTGGGTGGAAACGGGTTGAGAGCAGCTCTGAGGAGAAGGACGTGGGGGTGTTGGCTGACGAGAAGCTCAGCGTGACCCATCAACGTGCACTTGCTGGAGCACCTCTCCTGTGGAGATAGGCTGAGAGAGTTGGGGTTGTTCAGTCTTGAAGGTTGAAACCTTGAAGCCCCTTCCAGTGCCCAAAGGGGCTTCAAGAGAACTGGGAAGAGACTTTTGACACGGGCATGGAGTGGCAGGACAAGGGGGAATGGCTTTAAAGAGGACATGTTAGATTAGATATAAGGAAGAAATTCTTCATTGTGAGGGTGGCAAGGGACCGTCACTGGTTGCCCACAGAAATTGTGGATGCCCTTGGAAGTGTTCAAGGCCAGGCTGGACAGGGTCCTGGGCAACCTGATTTAGGCAGAGGGGTTGGAACTAGGTGATCTTTAATGTCCCTTCCAACCCAAACTGTTCTGTTATTCTGTGGACTTAAAAATGATATATGTACACTGAGAGGGGCAGAAGAAATCTTGCCTTCACCTATTTATATTCTGAACTGGCTAGAACAGAGCCAGTAAAGCTCTGCAAGCTGAAAAACTTCATATTTCCTCAGCATTATACCTCGGCTGCGTCTCACATTTTTGTACTTCCAGCAATAAAGGACAGCAAAAATGTGACTGAAGCAAATGTTGCTGAAGAGAGAGTGGAGGTTTTTGCCTGCACTCATTATAGCTGTGTTTTGGCATCAAACAGGAAAGCTAAAAAGCTGTTGGTGCCCGCTTATCTTGGCATTTCCATCCCAGCCGTAGGCAACCTGCAATGAAATCACATTTTCTAGTGTGCCATAATGTTACAGCAAATGCTGCCATTCAGCTGGGAATTCCACTGCCCTCCAACCAACAGTCAGGAAATTCCCTATAGGATAACTGACAGTCTACTGTGAATTACACAGCTATAAATAGCACACCATGGGTGCCTGGTGAAAGGATGATAAAACACAAGTGCAAGTTCAGTATTTATGAAGTCATTTGCACCACAGAGAAGTATTTATCGCTGTACTTGCAGTTTTTACATTTTTCCTTCCCCAATACATATAGAACAGGGAACAGCCAGCTATAAAGAACTGTGAAATATGATCTTTAGGAAGTTCTCTCTCTCTTCCATTTCTGTATTCTTTCTGTTCCTGCTAGTTTGCTAAAACTCCTGCGGCACCGTTCATATCTGATCAATTTTATCCTATCTCTTCCTCCAAACTGCTTTCCCATCAATAAACCTCCCTTATTCTTCGGATCATCACAAAATACAGAGGAGGACAGGTGTGCTTTATACACCTGTGGCTTTTGCTTTCAGGAGCATAGAGACACAGCATTCAAAATTCCCCTTTAGTAAAGAAATGAGTCCCTCATTTTCTATTCTCAACATTGAAGAGACAACTTGAAGGATCATATGATTGATTAGAGAAGAAATGCCTCCCCCTGAATGATACAGAAAAGATTGGTGAAAATCTAAATATTCAATGCAACCTTCAGGAAGGTTAAAGACAAACACGAGCAGACACGGCTGTTATTTCGGCATGGACAGTGTGCCCTTATCCACATATACAGCACTGTGGCATAGATTACAACTCATGCAAATGGGCATTAACCCAAATACATCAGTGTTTTTGTATTCCCGTATACTCAGCAGAAGCACACAACAGCAGTGGAAGGAATCTGAAGATCTGCACAATTGAAACATCCCTCCAAAATGAGTTTCCACCCTTGCTACATTACTGTTGATCAAATAATTGCCGTGGAGTTCTGGTCATAGAAGCTTTTGGATCCATCAATAAATAATTACCATTAAAACCGGTCACCGTTTACTGAAAACAGAAGCAGAAATGTAAATCATTAAGAATGGTTCTTAAACCAATGCCACTTCCCCTCTCTGACACAACAGTACTTAAGCTGCTCTTTGGGCAAAAATAAGGAAAAAGTTAGTTAAGACAGGCTGGGGCCTTCATGTTTACTCGAATTCAGTCGTCCTAGTTTCCTGAATGCAAAATATGAAATAGTCACAGAGAATAAAGAAAGAAGTAAAAAGAGGATGCAATATTTTGTCTCCATCCTACTCCACTGCAGAGAACAACCACACCACATTATCGCCAATGCCATAAACACAGTCTCACATTTTAATGATTATTTCAGCTCAGCATTGACCATGAGGTTATGTCTGATTATCTTTGAGAAGTATCAAATCTGTACTTGACTGGGTATGTCGCTGCATATTGCTTGCTTCTGGGATGTGGTTCCTACAAAACTCTGTCAGTAACTGGCAAGAAAAAGAAAGTAATAAATAAAGGGAAGAGAGTGAAAAGGCAAATGAGAGCTAACAGGACAAAAAGAAAGAGCACAAATTTCATATTGCAAGCAAGTACTGGGGTCTCTCTAAATCTTGGGAGATGGGATAGAAGGCAGATCAGTCTTCCTCATTCTGTCCAGTGAGAATGTCTCTCAGAATAACACAGGCCTCAGGGTACCATAGGCCATCCTGGCGCCTCAGGAAGTAAAGATAAAGGGCCTTTCCATTTGTATTTCATTCACCTGATCTCAGTGTCACATTAAGTCCCCTAGGAAAAAAAAGGATATTCTCATTCTTTTCTTTACTCATTTCAGCTGATCAGCTTTTGTTCATTCACTTCTGATCATGGTCGCCAGGCATGATCCCAGCATTGCTCCCAGCTGGTATCAGCAGACACTTTTGCTGAGATGCATTAAGTCTGTTCCTATGCATATGGCTAAACAATGGCAAACCCACCCACTTAGGATTGTCTTTAATGAGCAGAAGAATAATTTAATGAGACGCAGCTGATGTAAAGGGATTATTAGACTAATCTGACTCAACTGTTTATCTGAGTCATTCAGATAAATCTTCAAATTCATAATTTGTAAGAAGTGAAAGTTGCAATTTACCTCTTCTCCACTTATTGCTTTATCTTATCTGTTTAATTGGAGGTTGATTTCATGTCAGGGCAAAGATGTTTTCATCCTCTGTGCTTACACAGAATCTCTTTCACAAATGCATTTCTGATCTCGTTCACAGATGTAATTAGCTCAGTGTCGACTTATCCAGACACTTCTATGATCTTTGTTATTTTAAAAAGTGTGAGCGTGCAAAAGGAATGAAAAATATAAAAATTCAGCTTACTCAGACTGTATGAGTGAAATCTGTGATATGAAATTATAAAGTGATTCACATTTTCATTATTATCAGTCATAACCAGTAGGATTTCCTGACAGAAACTCATCAGTTTGCAGAGTATTTTCAACATTCATTCTGAACACTCACTCCAAGAAGTCTGGCCCAGAGAAAAGATTTTCATCACAGCGAGTATCAGTCAAATACTATCTCTGTTCCTTCAACTCTTTCTCAAAATTTTAGCCCTGCTATTTAGCTGTTTCTTCCTCTTTAGTCCCCTGAGCATCACAGACTTTAATTTAGGCTAGGATTCCAGAGAAGAAAACAGTCCTTATTCTTTGACTTCATCACAATCCTGAACATATATTTAAGGCTGTGATAAAGAAAAATCCTCCTTTCCTGACCTGGTCCTCTACAAGGCTCTTAGTTCTTTACTAATAAGATAAAAGTGCAGTAAACAGGAGCTAATTTTGAATGAAAGAACCTTACACAAATGAAGAATCTTTTACTTGCAGCCAGACAGGTTTTTCTATACATTAAAAAATGCTAAAACCCAGACATAACACTACAGGCATGCAAAGGAAAAAGAGAGAGAGATATGAATAAAACAGGATTTTAAAGGAAGTCACACCACATGCAAATAACCAAATCTGTAAGTGATGCTCTGAAGAGAGAAGCTCTCTAAAACAGTTTCAAAAGAAGAAAGGAGGCCAAGCTTCGACTATTTTTACATAGTGTCAATTTGCAGCTCATCAGCGGGACAGTGCAAGGGAGGATTATGCAACTCCTTCAGGACGGTTATCCTGTGAGGAATGTAATTAGAAGGGCTCTGCTCTCAAAGCATGTCAGTCTTGAGAGGTTTTCTCAAATGGAGATAGCTACTACCCATCCTAAAAATGGGTCAGGGTCATGGAAAGAGAAAGATTAACACAGTGAAAATGTCGATGTAGCAGGCTTTCTATCCCTCCCTTTCACTGAGGATGGCAAGGGCAGTCAGAGAAAAGGCATCCCCCTCACAGTAGGGTCCAAGGAGGGGCAAAACCCTACAGTGCAGAGAGTGATTGAGCCATCAGTTTGGTGACAGCAGTGGGATCAAAAACCCAGGAATTCATAATAACAGCTAGGAAAAGACTAAAGATATGGGAGGGGAGCAGTGTTCCCCCTTTAAAGAGGGAGGTTTTTGCGCACTGAAGATCTGCATTTCCTATAGCTATGGATTGTGAAACAATGCCGAGGCTGTGTTTGCATTCCATGGTGATTGTTTCAGTAGCAGTGTTCTCTGACTAGTTATGCAGCAAATAACTACACTGAAACCAGATGGCAGGCAGGGATTGCAGAACCAGAAGCAAAAATGATTTTGTGTGCACGAGCTTCCTGCAGCATTCAGGTACCAGAGCACCTGGCAAAGTGCTCAAGTTGTTCTTCTCAAAAGACTCCAAGGGCTAATGCCAGAATAGGTACACATCCTGTGGTGCATCTATCCTCCCAAATGCTAGACTGAGATCACAAGGCACCCAGCTCAACTGCAAGTGTGTGAGAATTAGTTTAATTTTTCAGCCACTGAATATAAAGCAAAATTTTTTAAAAATGGTTTTCTCACTCCTATTATTCAAATGTGGATAAATTTTCAAGCTGAAAGGCTTAAGGCCATTACTGTGTTTTGTGGACCATTGCTTTTGATCAGAGAAATAAAAGATGTAACCTAATTGAGCCATTTGCTCCTGTAAAGAGACCACAGCATGGGAACAATAGCTGCCCCTATTCATTCATGAAGGTGCTCAGTATATGGACTTAATAGGCACGAGCAGCAGCTCTGTGTCCACAATTGATGGTCCTGTTACTGATCCATAAACTGTGCAGCATTGCAGCAACATGCTCCAGCAAGAGACTTCTATGAGCCCGTCCTAATTTACTGGATTGATAATAAAAGTCATTCTCCTTGGAAGAGAGAAATCAGAAGGCACCTGCTCATCTGTTCACTGACTTGCATATGCTGCTGTAATGATAATCTCTCAGCCGTGCTTTGGGGGTGAGGTGGCACCTCAAAGAATGGGAACACAGTATGGCCAGTGTCACTGTACCATGCTGTTTCTCTCAGAGAAGTGACTCCAGGACTTATTTTCATCAGTGAAACCAAGCAGGCTGACCAGGCTCCTTTCCTCTTCACTACCCAGCGTGCATAAAAAAAATCTCTTGTCCCATACACTCTGTGTGCAGCTACTCAAGGAATTCAGAGACAGATGCTACAGGGAAAGCAGACAGCTCCATCAGGCTTCGCTCTAGGAGCATCCCACCTTCTCTGCACTGGGAAAGCATGAGCTGTTTAGAGTTATGGACTAATGCTCATTTTCTCACCTAAGTACCAGCCCAGACACCAAAATTAATCACAAGGGCTTCTATTTATATTGACCTGACCCTGGCTAGGTTCATCCTCACACCACCTGGAACTGATACACCTATGCTTATGAGGGTATTAGGATGTTGTAGTTCAAGACACTGGTTCAGACAGTGCTATCCAGCGCCCCTTTCTGACTCTGCTGTCAGTGGGCAGAAGAAATCACGAGTCTCCTACTGACAGCTGCTACCAGCAGGTTCAGCGTGTCCCAAACATCAGCATCACAAACAAGCCCTTTCCCACAGAGTGGTCCCAGACCAAAGATAACACCCAAGACTCCCTGGGGGTCTGCAAGGCTCTGAGGTTGGTAAATTCCAGGGGGCTTTGTACAGCTAAAAAATAATCAGCTATTTTTAAAACAGAACAGGGAAGGCCCTGAGGAATTTGCTAACTTAAAATAGGAAAGAAACACCCACACCCACGGCCTGTTTAAGATCCAAAGCAATGCACTAATGAAGATGCTGAAACACAGAGTCCCCCTCAGAATTTAATTTTAGTGCGTTAGCTACTGTCTTATCTCAAAAATGAAGACTCTAAGAACAGAAAATCAAACACCACCCACTCCCTTTACTACATCTGTGTCAAAACTCCCACTAATCTCCCTTCCCCTTGGCTCCAAGCTTTTTTATTTCCTGATTAGAGGCGAGGGATTTTCCCATTACCTCCTGCATATTACACCCTAAAGATGTGAAAATCTCGAAACAAGGAGCAGCACGAAGCCTTAAACCATAAGTTAGATCCGGGGCCTAAACTGAACACCTTCAGCTCATTGCTGTGCAGGGATGGGATGCGGCATCTGGTTCACCGCTTTGATTCAAGTGGTTCGCATATACATTTGCATTGTTTTTTCAGCTATGCCTCCTAAATATGTATTGGATTCCCAGAGGGAACTACAGGAGGGATGAAGGAAGGATTTGAAAGGTTCCAAAAGAAGATCTTTATCCATTTCTTGCAGGTGCCTGGTCTGACAGCACTGATGAATAGGTCTGGATTGTTCCTTGTCCCTCTGAATACATATGACATCATAAATGCCTGGCTTTATCTTAGATGCCATGGGAGATCACCTAAAAAACCTCTATACCTACCCCAAAACAATTTCTGCCTAACAACACCACATGGCACACAAAAAAACTGATGGAGAAGTGACACGGTGGTGGTCCGAGGGGTCCTAGGGTTAGCTCTGGACCCCCGGGAACAACACGTGTCAAGGAACCTAGGTAAAAGAAAGAAGGTGCTCTTCTCCTTGGGATAGCGTTCTTAGATCTTTATTCCATTGAAATCCAGGAGGCGAAGAGGTCGGGGGCTTCCTGAGGGCTCCTTTTGAACCCCCAGGGAGGAAGGGGAGGGGGCAAAAGCCCGTCACCAATAGGGTACAGTTTACATGGGGAGAAGAGGCAGGGTCCAGGTGAAGGTGTATGGTGTCACGGGTTACAACACCACCTCGGGCGAGAGACAAGCCCAGACTTGTACAACACAGCAATCCCAGTGCAAAACCCATCAATAACATATCAATAACATAACCACATTTGTGCACCACAACAGAGGATGCCTGGGGGAACAAACCTCATGAGGCAGGTGCTGGGGTCAGTGAGCCGGGGGAAGTAACTCGGACACGGACAGTGCTGAGAGTTGGACAAGGATTGAACAGCTGCTCTGGAAGAGTTTTGGTACTGAAATAAAATATATTCCACTGCAATCAAACCCTCTCTTTTTGCATTCATCCATGGAGTAATTTAGTCTTTCCCTGCTGCTCAGCTGAAGGGGATTCTCTCTGCCCCTTGATAGAGAGAGGTTTGAGGGTAACACCTGACTGAGTCCTCTCAAGTGGATCCTTTCAGAGTGTATGATGTGGGCTGGGGAAAGGAGGAGAAAGACAAGATAAATCTACCTATGCCTGGATGTATAGGAAGATGACTATGTAAGAGATGCATCCATTATGCATTAAAAATTTCAGAAGTATTCTGGGCTTGTTTCATTCTAGCATGAAAAAATTATATATTACTAATGAAATAGTGTATACCTTAGCCATACTCCCCCACAAACACATTTATTTGGCTGTAGCTTGAAATTTCAAATACTAAAGTGAAAGACTTGGGAATTATTTTTCAGCTGAAATTAATTGTCTTAATTTTACCTCTGTTTTAGTTGGGAAACTGTAAATCTTTGGTTTTGCTTCTTGGAATACAATTTTCTCTTCATACCTGCAAAAACAAAGCCATAGAAACACAAGCACAGCAACATTAGGCAAGACCAAACTGCCTCTGGAACAATCCTGTGTTTCTCATAATGCTCAATAACAGATGTTAGTGAACATGTGAAATAGAATAGGCAGAGTAGTTGATCCTGCTACAAACTCTGATTAATTTAGGGAATCTCTGAGGTTTCAAGAGCACTCCTGTTATCACATTTATTAATTTTTTGTGGCTCTTTCTCCTTGCTAGATTTTTCTCCTTACCCAATAATTTTTAACCCATGTAAGGCCATTTTTAGCATCCTAATTATTCTCCAACACTAAGGCCCATGGTTTCATTAGGCATTAGGTGAAAAAGCACTGTTATTTTATTAGGTTTTCCTTAACTGTTCTGAAATAAATATAATTTGTTTTTTCTTTTTCAATTCAACTTTTTTACAGTACTCATTGTTGCAGAGTCCTCTATCATATTTTCCTTCTAGTAATTTCTTCTTCATACATTTTCACTTTTTCATTCTCCTTGCATAACATTTTTTTTGGTGTTTTTAGGCATCCCCATGTCCCATCTTTCTACTGTTTTCAGGCCTAAACAGCTCCTTTTCAGGATGGGCTCATTGATATTCTGGATGTGGGCAAGGCATAGATTTATACAGTGGCATAATGATCTGTTCTGATTCTTTCTTCACTACTTTTCTAATGCATTCTAACATTTTATTTGCTTTTTTGACTGCTGCCAAGAATTAGGATGAGGTTTCCAGAGAACTGTAAATACCCAACTGCAAAGTTATGGCAAACTACTTTTGCACATACAGTCCCTGATCTAGTTTTGTTGAATTTTAGCTCTTCTGATATTAGTAGGACAATTTCAGAGATGTACTGGCATAACAGACAGGCCCCTGAAGAAATGCTACAAATGCTCTTGGGATGAAGAGTGTCATGTGAACGTGCTGCATTTAAACTAGGTGAAGGCAATTTAAAGAAAAAGAAATTTTGCTCTGACTCTGGAAGCTGGTCCTGAAAGCGCCCATGAATAAAAGGAGACAGTTCTTGCTACTGCAGACTCCAGTCCTTCCTTGCCCAAACAACTTGCCTAAGAATGAAGGAATTTTACTACAAAAGTGAGAAGAGATGAAAGGGGATCCACGCCTGCCATGCTCAGCACAGGTGAAAAGAAAGTCCTTGCTGCAAGGAACTTCTGATCTAAGTAATATAGAAAGAAATAAAAAGATGAGAACAGGAACAATGACAGCACAAACAAATCAATGCCGTGATGTGTCCTGTTCTGGGCACCACAATACAAAAAAAGATATTAAGCTATTAGAGAGCATCCAAAGGAGGGCAACAAAGATGGTGAAGGGTCTTGAGCGGAAGCCGAATGAGGAGCAGCTGAGGGAACGTGGTCAGTTTAACCTGGAGAAGAGGAGACTGAGGTCAAACCTCATTGCAGTTATGACTTCCTTATGAGGAGAAGAGGAGGGGCAGGCATTGACATAATCTCTGGTGATCAGTGACAGGACCTGAGGCCTGAAGCTGTGTCAGGGAAGGTTTAGGTTGGATATCAGAAAAAGGTTCTTTACCCAGAGGGTGGCTGGGCACTGGAACAGGCTCCCCAGGGAAATGGTCACAACTCCAAGCCTGACAGAATTCAAGGAGCATTTGGACAATGCTGTCAGGAACAGGGTGTGACTCTTGGGAATGGTCCTGTGCAGGACCAGGGATTGGACTCGATGATCCTTGTGGGTCCCTTCCAACTCAGCTTTTTCTGTGATTCTATGTTCCATCAGGAGAAATGGCTGGAGTTTTTCAGGGAGAACAAAACCTGAGCAGAAACATGGCAATGAAGAGAAGATGGAATAACAGAATACAAAAAAAACTCTGAGAGATAGAGGTCAAGATAGACTGATGTGAAAGCCAGTGTGAGAAAGGGTTCTGGATTCCACAGCTGAAGAGGAAGGGAATGTTGGGAGCAGAATATCACAATAGTCTGCACTGTCATGGAGCCAAGAAAGGGCTGCTGCAATTATTAACCCTTAAAGTAGTGGGGCCAGTGAAGCTTAGAGGGGCAAGGAATGTGTGTTCCTGAGACTCTTTAACCTCAAAAGGCAGGTAAGTGACATCTCATCTGATACCACAGCCTTGATAAACAGAGACAAGAAGCTGCAGTGCTGGAGGGATTTATTGTTATTCCCCTTTGTTTCCTCATCCCTGGCAGAGATGCAAAGCGTGTTCACTGTTCCTGATCCTGCCTTCCTAGGGAGTGGGAGGAAAAGGATTGCTCTGCGGCACTGAGCAACAACAGTTGTCCCTGCGGCAGGAGGAAACCATGGTTCACACCTTCCCAGCAAATTTCAAATTTTCTTCCAGTCCAGTTCTTATTTTTCCCTGCAACAGGGTTAGACAAGGCTTTTAAATGAAAACAGTACATCAGATGAGCAGATTTTGAGGATGGAAGGGTGTCCACACTCAGTTTTCTGTGCTGCCTGCTGCCTAGATCCAGAAGCTCCAGGAAAAAACATCTTGTCCACTGGCAGTGTAGACTTCAAGGTCTCAGAAGGAAGGGGGCTGCTATTGCCCTGTGGGCAGCTGAGTGCTGCTCTTCACTGCTCTGGGATGCTTTTAGCAACTCATGAATGGTGAGAGAGTTTTTCAGAATCTGAGCCCACTATATGTGGTACCACAGAAAAGCCATCTCCCACCTGCTTTCCAGCACAATTCAGCAGCTTCCTTGATTACCCATCAGATCAGTCATTTAGCAAATTTCATGTCATGCTGACCAGCTGCATCTGGTATCACAGCTCATTTGGTAAAAAACAAACTGTGCTGCTGCAGCTCGGTCAAAGACAGAACATCTGGCTCATCAAGCCAAGCAAACCAGACACTTTCAAGATGGCGCAACCTCCATCTTCATCATCACTGCAGCCTCTTCCTCTTGCTGTTACCTGCAACATCTGAAACATCCCCGTTAAGTGGAAAGAGTGAATCAATGATTTGCAAATCAGGAGCAACTGTTCAATTTGTTCTTATCTCCCTCTTTTCAGAAGCTTCCCCTTGTGATAAAATAGAAAGGCACATGTTCCTGGGGAAATAGTGAGTCAGTTTTAGCTTCCTTCCCCCTGTTCTATTCCCCATGATTAGGAATCAATACTTTGGCTGGTACCTGCACATACATTGGTTCCTTGGTGGAGTACAGAGCACAGGCACACTGCAAAGCCATATTGAATTCAGTTCACAACATCTTTATTTCCTCTTCTGCCTTCATTAATTGATTTTTTCCTTCTTCTAAACCCAGTCCCTTGGGAAAAGAGCTTTTTCTTTCTCTCCCTCACCCAACACTCCACAGCCTCCCCAGCTTTATTTGCATCTTTTGTCTGTTTTACTATAGGTAGTGTTAAAGGACAGGGGGAGAACACGTTGCAATGATCACACAAATTTTGTGTGGCCCTTTTTTTATTCCATTAGCACAGAGTTTTTTGGAAACCATCTTGAGTTTTGCAAGCTATTTGTTGCCATAAGGCTTAGCTCTTCTCCAGACCTTTTTCTCCAAGGATCTGAAATTGCTCTACAAATGTCAATTAATTAAGCAGTCTCCATGCAGAAAGTTTCATAATACTCATTTTAAAATGAGAAAACTAAAGAATTCAAAGTGTGGTTGCTCATTGCCAGCTAATGATGAAATTAGAAATAGAGCTTCAGAGTCTCCCAAACCTTGTGTTTTAACAGATTGCATCTATCTCAATTATTATTTAGAATGGGAACTTTTAACCTCATATTTCTAAAAGGACATCTCCCCTTTCTTCTTCTGTACAACAGAAATATCTACCTTTTCCTCATAACAAACATCATGTAAGTGCAGTTCTCCTCATGAATAGAAGGGAGCCTCTCTCATACCAAAAAGGAATCCATCTTTAGCCTTTCTCCACAGGCCTTTCTGGTTACCAAACAAGCCAAAACCAGAACAATGCAGTATTACAAATCACAGCAGGGAAATTAGTGCATTAAAATGCTGAGCTTATGAACAAATTACCTTTTGCCAGTCTGAGTCACAGGACACCTGTGGAATCAGTTGTCATTCTACGCAGAGAAAATAAAGCCTTATAAACAAAAGATATTTGTGCAACCTACTTGAAGTGACTGGGGCGATTTTCTTTGGTGTGGGAAATAGAAACCTGGATAATTCCCTCCTTGCTCAGTGATTTAACCACCCTGGTCTCACACTCCCATCCTCACTCTTTGTGGTTCCACCTAATTTTCCCTGTGTGTATGATCTCCTAGAGTCACAGAATATCCTGAGTTGGAATAGACCCACAAGGTTTGTAGAGTCCAACTCCTGGCCCAGCCCAGGACAACCCCATATTTTGAGTATTTTAATCTTTAATCTGCTTAATTTTAGATTAGAAAAAATGTCTTTAATGCATGCAGATTCTTTTAAATTTCCTATGAAAAGTAAAGGAATAACATCAGGGAGATAGAGCACATGTCCCTTCCCCAGATTTTCAGCTATTTTGAGAGTCTCCTCATTCTGTTTGCTGCCTGTAGAGCACAGGTGGAACATGCAGGCTGCAGATACAGACTCTATCACCACATTCAGACACCTAAAGCCTTTTATGTGTCTAGAATCAAATCCCACAGGTAGCTGTTCTATCAGTCTACCCTCTAAAGTGTACTTGAGAGGAAGCAAGGGACATGGGGGAGAACAAAAACCCAAACAGCTACACAGCCCACATTGTGGTCCAGTCCCATTCCTTCATTTCACGTGATGCAGTGCACAGTTTTTTGGGAAGTCACCACTGAAAAATACAGCTGTTCTAAATTTATGCTACTCACGCTCAGTTTTTTCCTCATACGCAGCATCTCTAAAAGCACTGCCACAGAAACGAGACCACTGGGACTGAGGCTGATGGCAGAACACAGAACCTGTGCTCCAAACCACTGCCAAGGGGACAGGTTTTCCAGCAGGTTTCAGATGCTTGTGCTGAGAGCAATCCCCCTCTTCAGCTTCCAGGCAAGGACTGGAGTGCATCACATCCAGTGCCTTGCTGAGGGTGGCCCCTCATCAATGACTGACTTAAAAATATAAACACAAAGAAACACAGTTTCACACTTTAGATCCATTACCCCTTGCCCTGTCACTTTATAAAAAGTCTCTCTCCATCTGTCTTGTAATATCCCTTCAGGCACTTGAAGGTGCTCTAAGGTCTCCCTGAAGCCTTCTCTTTTCCAGGCTGAACAAGCCCAATTCTCTCAGCCTTTCGTCGTAGGAAAGGTGCTCCATCATCCTTTTCTACATGCTGGTACTGCACAGTGCTGGCTCCAAAGGCATTCGTTTTATTCTATTAAATGTGGACATTTCCACCCACGGCAGTTATCCCAGGATTCCTTCCTATTCAAATGAGAGAAATAAGCATATTTAGGAGGGAATTTATCTCATCAGCTTTCGCTGATGTCTAAAATAGCTCAAATGAAATGCAAACTAAAAGAACCCATCTTTCTCCATTGATTAAAGAGGAAGCCTGAGGGGTTAGATCAGATATAAATGTCAGCATTATAGGCAGCAAGATAGGTGAGATGAATCCCAAATTAATTTACCAGTTAGATATGATGGGCAAGGATAGAAGAAAAGAGAAAATGAAGACATTCATGAAAAGATGCACAGATAAACATTGTCTGACCAGTAGACCTCAAACCCATCCCATTTCATTCCACCTCCTTGGCTCTTTCCCTGCAACTTCTAATTGAGCATAAGAGTGGATTATAAAATTCAGCACATAATTTTGCACACAGAGATAAACTTTATGTATACTTAATTTATACTTTAAATTAAGCCTGCTTTTTGACCCAGTGAGTTTCTGTCCCTGGAGGTCAGCAAAACTGGTATTCTGAAATCTGTTAATCAGGTAGGCACACAGGCAAATAAGCATATCTTAATTTTAGTTTGGTGAATAAGTGTTATTTCACCTCTCAGTTTTCACATCCTTGCTACCCCTGGGGCCACTAATGTAATTGCTCCTTTCAAGAACTAATCCAAAAATTAAAATTAAAATTTTTCTAACAACCTGTGTGATTGGTTGGATTAGCTGAGTAACTGTAGAAGTCTGAGATGACATAGGATTCCCTAACTCACTCCCATACAAGAATATGAAGAGTGATTGTGCCACAAAATAAATATGGACCCTGGCTTTTCCTCAGGTGATATTACCACCGAAGTCAGTGAATAGTGATAGTCATTAAGATAGATGTGTTTATATATTATTACAATGTCTTGGCATATTTAAAAAAAGTACTCCACACAAATTTAAGTTGGGATTTTGCAATGAAGAGCAGGGAAGTTTGGCCAAAATACTGCCTTATGCAAGTGAGGTTGGCAGAATGGAGCTAGAAAAGCATTGTTTCCAAATCCACTTAAGGTGTACTTGCAAAATAAACAGTGTTGGAGGACATCCTCTGGTCCTTATGCCAAATGATATGTCCTGGCCTCATCCATAGGGTTAAACTTTCTTAGCATCCAACACATCAGCCAGCTGGCCATTTTGAAATGGGACCTGGCCTGTTCCAAGTCACAGGAATTGACTGGGAATTGCCTAAAATAATTCTGGTTTGTTCAGTGAAGAGACACTGACAGAGGCCGCTCTGACCACTTCATCAGCTGTGCAGTCTGTGCCCTTGCCCTAGCACTGCTCAAAATACCAGAACAGGTAAAATCCACTTGTTCAACTCTTATGCCTGTATGCACCTCAATTAGATACTTAGATTGCTTTAATTATGGCTTTTTCCCCAGATTTTTCTCAAGGATGAGAAAAGGATGATAACCCACACTGGATGTCACATCAGCCATGAGATGAATGGGCTGCATTGCACCTGAGGCCGGTGTGGGGGATGGTCTGCTCAGAGCTGATTGCAAACCTTTCTGCCAGGGGTGAAATAGCACCTAGAGGTTCTGCATCCAGAGAGGAAATACAGGCTATGTGACTCATGGTGAAGTAATTAGTTATGTTCTTTTTCCCCTCAAAGGATCAAATTGGTGATTTGGGTTTGTTTTGTTGGTTTTTTTAAACTATCTTGTCTTTCAAGTGACCTTAATACTGCTTAGCATATGAAGATAGCAAGTGATTCAGCTGTGAGACTCAAGCCCCAAAGAAATTCACTGCTTTTTACATTTAAATCCAGTTTTTGTCACTGGTTTGTACTTAATAATTTGATTTGACCTATTGAAGTAATTCTCCATTTGGGTTTTTTTTTTTTTCTACTTTTCTTCGAATAGTAGCGTTACCTGTTGCAATAACTACCCTTGCAGCTGCCTGTCACAGCTGACTGGGCGACTGTCAGGTCAGTCACAAATTCACAACACATTCTCCCCCTCCAACTCCATTACATACATGTCCAAAGATGATTTTGCAGAGGGAATTCAAAACGACACCACTATCTCACACTGCAGGATGACAGGTGAGCTTTCCAAGATGCTACAGTCCCAAAGGTGGTTTAATCACAACTTTGCTCTGTACCATGAAATACAATTATTTTATAGCTAGCCAATTTCAGAAATGCTTAAGTTAGTCTGAAGCAGTGACTGCGCTGGGCTTGCATCTGAGGCAGGAGGATTTTAAATGGATGTGCCTGCAGGCACTTCTATAGGTAGGTGATTTGTGTGGAATAGCTTTTGCATTCCTCCTTCTGTAAATGCTGAACACTCTGATTAGGTTTTGGCTGCTCCCAAAAAGGGCAGATCCCTTCCCTGCTGTCCTGCCCACCAGGGGGCAAGCTCAGTAAGATGGTCAGCAGAAACCCCCAGCTTGGCTCAGCCCCTGTGGTGCTCCCACACAAAGTTCTCTGAAGGAGATCTCATCCCTCCTCTGCTCTTGGGGCCCTGAGCCCCAGCATCCAAACCCCCAGAGAGGAGGGGATGCACTCAGGGCTCTGACACCAGAAAAGTGACAGCAGATGATGACATAGGACAGGAGTAATGGGGTTTGGATTGAGAGAGGTGTGGAGAGTGCAAATCTGCTTCCTCTGATGACCATCTCCCTTCATGACCCATCTCTTTCCAGGAGAGCAGGACTGCATATTTATTGAGCCAGTAGCTTATTGAAGGAGCAGGGGTGAGCAGGTCATTGCCATTAAACCACTTAATGAACTGGGTCCTTTTCTTCTTCATAAGTTATGCAGACTTATTTTCATAATTTGTTACTCAGTAAGTGACCGCGACAACATTTTTCAACCTCAGGGACCACTTGAAAATTGGCTGATGCAACTACTGTTTCAAACTTTCATTCTAAATAATATGCTGTTGGTTCCTTATCCCAACACAGAATAGCTTTGCTGCTCAGTGGAAGAATTCATAATCCTCACAGGAATTTTCTAGATGGCCGCACAAAGATGTCTGATAATGGTACTCATGCAAAAGCAATTCTTTGAAGCATATGCTGTCTTCCCTTTCACAAAAGTGTTAGACTGGAATCAACCTGATACAAAAAGTCTTTGCCAAATTCAGACACGGTCTATGTGTTCCTTGCAGTCCCTTCTCCTCCCTGTAGCATTTGGAATCCTTCACTTGCAACACCAAAGGAGCAGGGAGCTGCTTGGGCTGTGAGGAGGAACTTGCAGAATGCTGTACATATCCATGGATTATCCAATTTTTCTGGAAAATATCTTAAAGGAAATTACCTCGTTCTATGAAATGTGAGTTGTTTTCCCGCCTCAAGAGTGTCAATGCCTGAAAAATTTGAGAAGAGTGTTTAGCAGCATGCAGTGCTAAGAAGAATTTAAACACTAGGAGGCAATGCATTTTTTTGGTGCTCTTTCTACATCTGATGGTGTTTTGCTCTTTGTGCTTGTTTTCTCTAGGACTTCCAAATCATGTTGCCATTTCTGTATTTTTGTATCTATAAAAAACGTAAATTTGAGTATCTGTCAGACTCCCTGGAGCTTGTATTATAAACAAATTATAAACAAAGAGTTTAATATCTCCATAACTAACACTTTCGACCTGACTGTTGTCTGATAGGGAGCAAAACAAAGCTATGCCATACATTTTTAAAAAATACCTTTGGGATTTCTCCTGGTCTAGGTCATGACAGTCCCCTTCAGGAGGATTTATCTGTAAATATTCACACTGCTTCATTGGTCTCCTTAATGTTTTTCACCATAAGACCCATAAGACTTTCCACATTCAGACACCCATATCTTTGTTTACTTTATTTCTGTCTGCAATCCAGTGCTGTTATTTCTACCTTCTCCAAATATCTGTTCCTTAACCATTTGCCACCTTCTTCTTCATCTGCAAGTTCTCTGGGTAAGAAAAGGGGGGTTGTGTGTGTTTTGTTCCATCATGTTATAACACAGCACGGTGAAAGGCCCCAAACGGAATTCCTTTGTAGTACAGCAGTGTGAAAAATAGCCAGTGCTTGGCTGAATTCCATTTTCTACCTCTGCAAAGCAGACGGACTCAGGAACATTGCTGTGGAGGCGGACATGACACATATGAACCCCAGTAACAGTTTCAAGCAAAATGTTTATTACCACAGAGCATCTTTATAGTTTCTTAGCTGTTTACGTAGTTTTAAAGCACAACAAGCTTAATTCAACCAATCACCCTGCACTGCTATGTGAACACACGAGAGTCACGCAGCATGTTTTTCTACCTCTAATTCAGCTATGCCTCTTTCCCAGAGTCCTTCTCCAGCCGAAGTAACAGGCCTGAGCCATGATTTTACAAAGGCAACAAGGCCTTCATTTTATAAGGTTTTACCTAAATGCCACACAGGAGCATAACTAGAAGGTTCTCAGTGTTGTTTTCCACTTCTGCTCTACCAAACACAGCTTGGTCCTAATTGATCTGAGAGATTTTATCTTGGGTTTTCAGGGTGAAGTTGATTTGTCTTTCCAGGGACCTCATAATAGTCTTTTCTCTTTGTATCCTCAGCTCCAGATCAGTCTCTGGGAGCACTGATGAGCCTTTCACTTCCTGAATTGTAGAGACTTCTGAATGACACAGACTCTTGAAATACCAAGAGTTTGGTTTCTTTTATCACTTCTAGGACCCAGCCTTTCTATACAGTAGAATCATTTAGGTTGCAAAATACCTCCGTAATATCATTTCCAACTGTTAACCCAGCACTGCCACACCTACACATCTTTTAAATCCCTCCAGGGATGGTGACTCCATCACTTCCCTGGGAAGACTGTTGCAGTGTTTTGGTGAATGCATTTTTCCTGATATTAAATCTAAACCTTCTCTTGTGCAAGTTAAACCACCCACCTACCCTGCAAACTTGGAGGGCACTATTGCTCTGTCCTAACCATTTCTGCACCTGTACTTACGGGGTTCTCAGTAAGATCCAAGTTCTGCCACTCAGCAAGTTCCAAAGCAAACCCATGCAAACATTTTCGGTTATTGACATCCCTGTTCTACAGTCTATCACACTGTGTCAGTGGGAACTGGAACAAGTTTTCCTTCAGTTGACAGCACTGGTAACTAAGGCCCCATTCTCCTGTGTAACTGGAGGCATTTTTTATGAAGCAAAGATAAAATCTTGTGGTTTGATTGTTAGTGTGCTTTCTTAGAGGGAGGAAGTAAAGGCAGCCACGCTGTCAGTGCTTGTGTGGCTGCTTGTCCCATCTTTTTAACCTTAATCGATCTTCAGGACCAGTTTCACACAAATTTGACAGAGGACCAAAAACCTTAGGTACATCAATCTTCTGGAATTTTCCTGAGAAAAGTACTAATAGAATGACTCTGTCAGTGACACTTCATAGGGAAGATTACAGTACAAGACAAATTTTTCATACTGTTTAGATACAAAGACCTTGGGCAGTGGAAAAGACTCAGGACATGCTTGAATCTTATTAAACAGTAGAAAGTTGCACAATGCACAAAATTTAAGGAAATTAGGCTTCAAAAGTTTTGCTAGTTGCAGAAAGCTTGTAAAATTGCAGATTCTGTCTGTGCTATCCATATGTAAGAAATAACCAGAACACACTAAAATGACAGGAAAGTTTTATTTTAAAGTAGCTGTGCTATGAACTCCCAGCTGGAAGGATTGCTTATTTATCTATCAAATATTATTGTTGCTTGAGACAAATGTGGACATATTTCCTGGAGAACTGGTTTCTAAAAAAGCAATGCAATTCAAAGTGTTTATCCCAGAATCACAGAATCAACTAGGTTGGAAAAGACCTCTGAGATGATGAAGTAAGGCCTTGAATACCTCACATGTGAACAAGCAGTGAACCCCCAAATGAGAAATATCTCATTCATGGCATCATGGCACTCATGAAAATGACAAGGGTCAATCAAAGCTGTGGCTGTGCACCATTATGGGATGGGTCAACGCAAATGATCCAGTGAAGAACACCATGTTACCTCCAGGTATTTTCTATGTGTACAATTTCCCCATCCTGTTTATGAAAGACTTAGAAACAATCCTCAAAACTATGCCTAGGAACACAATGATAACTATATTGGATGTCAAAAATAATTGTATCAATAGAGACACAGCGATCTGACACGTAGTAATTTCCCTCAAATCTCATTCCAGCTAGTCACTAGCTTTTGTGCTATAATTACCTGCCTTTCTAGCTCTACTAAACAGAGGGGCTACAAATGTTATTACTTCTGTTCTCATTAAGTACCCTGCTCTGCTCAGATACCAACTGCCTTTTTTCCTTGAAACTGTCTAATCAG
>WEIT01012701.1:347-54670 GCA_013389985.1 Dryoscopus gambensis | reverse complement strand
TACATTTAATTACTAGCAAATAGGCTAAAGTGTTGACTCAGACAGGATTAGGGAAGCAAAGTTATACCTTTTATTAAACTGACTAATTTAGTAGTAAAAAACAAAAAAGTCTTCAGGAACACAAACCCATTACAGAGGCAGATGCTTGTCTATTTTCCAACTATATAAATTGGATTAATGGGAGAGATTGCATTTTCTCCACAACCTTTCCTTGCTTATACTCTTAGGCTATTATACTTACCACATTATTATTTTATCTTGAAAGTGTTCAAAGATCTTTTTGCTTTAGCCTTTGCTTAAAATATCAGTTTTAATGTCATAGCCAACCCATTAAAATCATAAATAGAAGAGTGAAAATCAAGCTAAAAAAAAAGAAAAAATAACAGTAGCATCTACATAGATAATGTAGTTGTTTTCAGGCCAGTAGGGTTGGGTGTAATTCAGTTCTGAGAACACTGAAAACATTTTATTAGCCATTAACAACTGTCTTTAGCAACTTGAGGGACACAAATTCCAGAAGACTAGAAAGGGCAAACATTTACTTTTAAAATGTCAAAAAGGAGAAGAGAGCCTAACTTCAATTACCAGAAAAATATCAGAACAAATAATGAAAAGGTCTATTTGTAAAAATCTTGAATATAAACAAGATGTAAGGGAAAAATTAATTTCTAATAAATAAATCATGTAAGAGCAAATTTATTTCTCTCTACAGTAAATAACAAGCTTTATGGACAGAAGAGAAAAAACACTGCCATGCATCTGGATTTTGGCTTTTGACATCTCACAGGACATTTGCACAGACAATCAAATTGAGGTAGGTAATTATTTGGGAAATCCCATTCACAGAATTAGTTACCAATAGTTATTAGTGATTCATTTTTAAGTGAGCAAGATGCATCAGGTCAGGTTCTGCAAGAATCTGCATGACATGTTCATTGTTGAACTGGTAGATGGTTAAAATGCTTTTTGCATTTGAAAATTACACTAAGCTAAAAAGACTTCAAATCCATCAGAGTGCAGAATGTATATTTTAAATTATCTTGGCGCACAGCATAAATCTGAATCCAGCTAAGCAATTAAGTGAATTCACATGTTCTGTATAAGTAGAATTACCTGCACAAATATAAAAGGGAAAATGACTAACCAGAAAAACACAGTGCAAAAAAGAATCAGGCAATTAGAATGGATCACAAACAAGCAATAAACCTGTACGATTGCCTAAGAAGTAATCATGCCGGGTTAGATAAAATTAGTAGATTTTATGTTAAACACACAAAGTATTCCTTCCTTTCTACTCAGAACTGGTAATTCTTTACCTGGATCCCTGTGACCATTGCAGGTTATCACATGTCAATACAATACATCAACCAGCTGGAGAAAGTCCCAAAACCCGAAATAAGAATGAACTTAAAAAAAAGTTTTCTAGTATAAACTAGTTTCTAGTTTGCAAGGACTGAGCTTGCAAAGCTTAATCCAAGAGGGGAAAGACTAGGAGAAGGTTTGATAGCAGTTCTCAAATTTTCAGAGAGATTTGTTGTGAAAGCAGGCGATGAATTGTTTTCCATAATCTCTGAAAAATAGAAAAGATTGCAATAAGGGAGAAGTAGGTTAGAGGTGAGAGAAATAATACAGTGTGAAAGACCAACTAAGCAGTGAGTAATAGACCTACGTGGAGTCTTCCTGATTGCTAGAAATTTTAAGGAGGAGTAAACCAAACAACAGTGTGGTTTTCTGTATCGATCCTCTCTCGGAGCATACTTTTGATTGAGTGGATCTCATAAATATTGCACAAAAAGTATTATTATCAAACAGTATGCAACTTTCTACCCTTGTTCTGTTGTATAGACTGTGGTACTAAACATATATCTCTATTAAGAGCATTATAATGTAAGCTGAATACAAAAAATGAAAGTAAAATGAATGCCTTAAACAAGGAATCAAAATCTCTTTAACTAGTGTGCTAAAAACTACAGCAGAGGAATGGAAACTGGACATATACAGGTTTCTCACAGATTTTTCACAGTAGACCACTGCTTTCCATCCAAATACTTAATTGATCAAAAAAAGATTAGTTTAATTATTAATTACACCCACAGAAAGTGAATGCCTTTGTGAGTAGTCCATATTGCATTGGCTTCTAAGGTTACTGCATGCTCAACAGTTTTCTGTTTCTTCATAATAAAAAGTATATAAAATAAAATCAGTTTGTCTATCCTGTAGCTCTGACATGTCCATTATTTTATAAATATTGATTCTTATTACTCTTTCCCACTCCAAACTTTTCAGTAGGTCATTAGTTATGTAATACTGTGGATGACATTTAAATCATACAAGCATGATTATCAACTAACCTATAGGTTATGCTATAGTCAGCATACCATACAGAGGAAAATCCTATAAGCAGTCTGGAGGACACTCCTCTAAATTTCTCAGACAGATGAAATAGTGAAAATTACACATTGGGCCTTTAAGAGGGAAGGAGGTCCCCATCCTCTCCGACATAACTAGATTCAAGTAGTCTCTACTTTGTTGTAGCCTCCATGCCTTTGTAATTTATTACCTTAATATTTCTGAGAGAAGTAACATATGAATGCTTAATTAAGCCTGTGGTGTCTTCCATTTCCAGCTTTCTATAATGCTTTAATAGCACATGTACACTGTTAAACAGACCTCTCCACCTGGGTGTAAAAATACCACTGAGGCCAAGAGAAATTCTGAACACAAAGCTGGGGAGGACCAAGTCCAAGAAGAGTGAGAAGGCAGTATGCTGAGCTTACCCTCACTACATCTGAAAGTCCTTCTCTTTCATTAAACACATTTCCTACTCTTAAAAAATAACAGGGAATAGCAAACAGCTGCTGCTAAAAGCAGGTAATGTTTTACCTGTCCCTGTTGCTGTGCACTCATAAAACTCACAAGTCTTTCACACAACTTTATTCAAAATGGTAAATGTCTTCTAGAAAAAGTGTTCACAAGATCACACTTGCCAATATGGATCCTTGTACTTAGAACAAATCTATGTATGTACATCTTTTCTAATAAAAGTGAGCTACTAGGGACGCCTCATAAAATATAGCACTGTGAGAAAAGATTATTTCAGAAAGTTTCTTTACTTCATCAGCAGGATTTCTCAAAAATCGGTGTCATCAAAAATAATATTTGAGAGAGGTTTTAAAGTTATTTTTAAAATACACATACCTTCTGACAGGAAAGAGAAAGCTTATGGTGAGCTATACAAAACCACAACCTACTGCTGCTCTGATCATTATTCCCTGTTCCCAGTTATTGGGAACATGCCAAAGCAGCTAAGATGAAGAAGTCCAGGCATAATTGTGTTGGAGCTTTAGAGCTGCCTCTGGATCTGTCACACTGTTGGACTGTCCCTGTGCTGTTTGTCTTCCTCATCCTCCAGAAGGCCACTTCCTTTCCTTACAAAAGTGGTTCCCCGTAATTTGTCTGGTTTTTATCCATTCATGAACAACATTCCACTCAAACCCTATACCCATCCTGCAATACACAAGGTGTATACAGGGGACCTTCAGGCTGTGAGTGCAGGTTTTGCTCAGGTGGGCAGATGGATTTAGGGAGCATATGTCTGCTGACATGGAAAATGCATACCTGGAGCCTTCCTGCTGAAACATAGCCTGCACACGGTTTGCAGCCCTCACAAATACATACCACACACCCTTAGTCAAGTACCCATTTCCTATTACAATGTTGAGGTTTTTTCCTGACTAGATCCTGCTTCAGTATGGAAAACTCAGACTTGGTCCCATATCTCATGTGTCTTGTTCAAGTCCGGAAAGTTTAGTGTGCTGTCTGGAAGCAGCTTAAGGACAGAGTTGGATTTGATTTGAATTTTGTATTCCACCACTGAGACAAAAACAGAACTCCTACTTTTTAGGGGGTCCTTGTGTCTACACCACTGAGACAGGAAGCTCTTGAGAGCTTCCAGAATACCCTGTGTGCCTACAGGTCTTTGAGTCATTCCCAGTATATATTCCATAACTCTACCTCCTGTGGGTAAGCACAGAGAAAATCCTGGGGCGCCAGTTCTGCGGTGTGCAGTAAGTCATCCATTACTCATCCTCCCATTCTTCCACACTGTTTAGATGTTATGAGCCCACCACACAACTCTATGTAAGACACAGGGTCTCAGAAAATGGCTGAGAAGGAGAGGAAGAAACCAGGGTCACAGCCAGGTGCAGGCCGCACAGTGTCAGCCCTCCCCACGGTTTCCCAAGTGTTGGCATTGTCTGGACTTGCAAATAGAGGCTGTGCATGTGCTTGGCGTAAGGATAAGACAGCACAGAGATGACCATTAGCACAAGGGCCCGGCCCCTTATTAGGCAAACTGTGATGTCACCATGGCCAGCTCAGCTACCAAGGGTCTGCAAACCTGAAGGTAGGTGCAGCCCTAGGTACGAGTCCCTGGAACAGTAGCAAAGCAGCCCTTGCTCCTACAGGGCACACCTGAGACACATTCTGGGGTGCAGCCTCCTCTCATTGGGGATTCTCAGTGCCCCTCAGAGGCTGTGGCAAGGCATGGGAGGGTAGGCAGCCAGGGCAGTTTGTCTCAATGATGCCTTCAACAGAGTCACAAGGCACCAGGCCTTGCGGTCCAGCTATCACACCAACTATCTCAATCACCCTGTTTGTAAACCAGTTACAACATCCTGTACAAATAAGGGCTTGTCAGCAAGAATGAGATCCTTTAGGACAGAGCTGCAATCAGTGCTTGCATGGTATGCTGCAAGCAAGTTGCTGGGCTTCCTCCTCCTCCTCCTCCTGTTGTCCCTGCATAGTGCCCTGTCAAAACAGTCATTGCTGCCCACTAGGGTACAGGCACCATGGGCCACAGGGGAGAAAGAAACCCGGATAAGCAGGAAGGAGAGGGTCAAACCTGTCTTCCCACCTTCTGGGCCTTGGTTTTTAACCATGGATCACAATGTGATGTGATTGGTGACCTATGGAGATAGGGAATGAGCCTGCATTCCCCTTTATTTGGACACTGGACACATATCCAGCAGATCAAAGGGGAGGCATTACATCCTTTCCAAGCTCCATCCAAGTAGCTCCACACCATCCATTGCCAGCTTGCAGTTCACAAGCACAGCCTTTCTCCAGTGGCAAGACACATTTGCACACTAAGTTCCTTAAGGCCCACTTTTTACATTAAGAACAAGCCTGTGCTTTTTAGGAATAACAGAAAATTAAGAGAAAATGCTATGTATGCACTGATAGATTGAAAAATAATAACAAATATCTTTTCAAAAATATTAGAAATGAACATTAGGAGCCATTATGTAAAGACAGTGATATTGCACAACACAGATCACATTCTCATCTCCAGAATATCCTGACCTGAATCTATCTTTATGCAGCTCTTTCAGAAAGATGGAATAATCCCTGGGGATTTCACCAAGCACAAAGAGGCAAAGTGATGTGTCCATAGTAAGTAAAACAGGATTCAGAAATGTTCTTCATCAAGCAATATTTCTTCACTTTATTAACAGGCTAAGAGATCATGAGAATTAATCACTGTGATTAATTGCACTTATAGATAAAATTTATATAGCAGATTGTGTTTTATTATGTCTGGGGTTGGGGAGAAATCATACATTGCATCAAATGACTGTCAGTTCTGCTGCAAACTCAGTTCTTGCTGCTCAGCTATAAATAGCGCTCACAACACATGTGAAAAGTATCACGCTCTATTCCGAGGTGGGAAGTCACTGAAGAAAAGTGTTCTAGTAAACAAACCCTTCCTGATGGCTCTCTGAATATCTGGCAGTGAGCACAACTCCTGGTTCGGTCTGCCGACAAAATCTGCCACACTCCTCCCTGCTACTAAAGCAAGGCTGCATGTCAGGGAAGGCTGAGACCACTGATACAGAAACAGTCTTGGTGTCAGCCTTAGAAAAACCCAGCCAAAGCTGCACTTTTTATCAAACCATCTCTGGGGTATTGCCTGGGTGTTCACTGCAGCTCAAATCTCAGCTGCTGATACCACCATCTCCCTGCCAGCCCTCACCACAGGCTCAGCAGTGCTCAGCCCCACATGGCAGACACAACAGATGTATTTTCCCAAGTTAAAGATTCTTGAGGACAACAATTTCACAGCCTGTATGCAGCCTCTTTCAGTGCTGCTCAGATTATTTCTCACTGGAGTCTTCGCTGCTACAGCTTAAGAACGTTTTTCTTTCCTGTCCACCAAGACTATGGAGAGTAAACTATCCTCCTTTGTACCCTCCTCGATTTGCTTTTGAACATCCTAGACAAGGTCACTGTGCCTACTAACAATATTTTACACAGTTCAAAACTGTTAAGTGCTCATAAACCATCCTGTTCCAGAAAGTACACAAGATGCAGCAGGGCTGCTGCATGTAGTCATTTGATGGAAAATATGTTTAAGGTATCACACGCCCCTGCTCTGTTCCTCAGTGTCACACAGGACCTCCAGTGCCTGGATGGCACAGAATTTAGTGGTTTGTTTCCCCACTTCACCAATCACATGCACAGTGCTGACTGTAACTGTGCCAAACACCCCCTGTAGTACCCCTGCCAGGAAGCCTGGGAATATTTTCTCTTTCATTCATTAAGTTGTTCTTACACAGGCATAAAACAGGCCAGCTGACTTTGCTATTACTAAACACACCACAAAACTGACAAACTGTTTGTCCAATGTATTTAGTCTGCAAGCAGTCACAATGGGATGTATTCATACCATCCTCCTTGACAGTTTGCACAAGTCATCTTTCAGAGCTGCCCACTCCTTCCCAGTGACTCTATGAGGAACACAGGCTCCTAAATTTTGGTGCACCAAATCATATCTTAGTCTGATATCTAAAGTGGACAGTGAGTCAATCTTGCATCAACACCACCATGGGTGGTTATCTCAGCTCAGGACCTTAGGCATACGCAATATTTGCGTAAAATCATGCAACAGACCTCTCATAAGCATTCAGCCTGGCAAAACCCAATGGCTCAAATACTCCCAAAAGAAGCAGCCCAGTCCTGACTGAAATGAATTCTTTTCCTAATATAAGTGAAAGCACAGAAAATATTTTGCAGTCTTCAGTCTAACAGTGATGATGAGGCATCTAAAGAGGAAGTCTTCTGTGGGAGGCAATGAATATCCCAATCAGTGAATGAGAGAGTCCCCTAAAGGGACAGACCCCAAGAGAGCTCCCCAGGTTAAGGTGACTAAAAAGGCCTCCCCCAGAATGCCCTGCTCTGTTATGGAAATACATCTCACTTCTGCTTCCCCAGTTGGCCTCCCCATCCCCTTACACTTTATCTGCTCCTTCTTTAGAAAATTCTCCCTTCCCCACTCTCCCATTGGACCTTGTTCTTCATCACTCCCGCAGACTTTCCCACTGGCTCCTGTACCCTAGTCCCACCTGTGTACTGCCCCTGCCCCTGATGCTTTCCCCACCCCTGTATATAACCTGGAACTCTGCATTGTTCAGTGTCCTTTGTCCCTGCTGCCCTTCATGTGTGGAGGTGGAATAAACCTCTGCCATGGAATTCCACACAAAGACCCTTCCTGCCTCTCCCCCGTCGGCTTGTTGAGAAGCTGTCCAGAGCGTGTGTGTGGCCGTGCAGTGGCTGCCAGGTGACTTTCTGCTGGAGTCGGTTCGGGAGGTCGTAGCACCCCACCAGAACACTCCCCAGACCCGACAGTCTTCATTTTGAGTCACTGGTCATTGTACACACACACCCTTTAGGTGGTTAATATTGAGTTTCACAGTATAAATAACATGTTGCAAATTTCTCTGTAGCTAACCAGATCTTCAGAGAGAGAACCTATCTAGTTAGCATTGACATTTAGAATATGTTAATTGCGTTCCTTCTCCTTTATTTTTGACAGCTACGGTTTAAGAACAAACTTTGATATAGCCCATGACATGCCTGAGGGTATTTTTAAAAAGCAGTTTGGGGGAAGAGGAAGAGAATGAATACATGAAAATAAAGCCTGATCTAAATTAGTAATTTACGTGTTCCCAGATGTTTCCTCCTTGAGATCTTGCATAGAGCAACTGTATCAGATCACCTGTACTTTAAAGTTTTCAGTTTGTCGCTTAATCGCTCCTCCTTTTTCATAAACTGATCTCATGTTTTCCAGAGTAATGTTGTTTTCACTTCACATCATCTGTACAAATAAATGAAGTATTCCCTCCCCCACAAACACCAGCACATGCTCACTCATGTTTCTCTCCTTGGTCTGTATAAGGTAGCTTGGCACCAAAAAAATATGTGATTAAGTTTTAACAAGTGTCAAAGCCAAGTGGCTCACAGACACTTACCTGGAGATCAGAATGAAGTTTAGGGGCTTTCTGAAATTCAAATTAGCAAGTGTCATTCTTCCTACCTTCTACCACACTTCAGTGACTGTTTGATCTGCAGGGAGAGAATGAGACACAGAAAATGAGCAACTGAGAAACCTCCAGGATCCAAGGGCTCAGACTTCCCACTCCCCAGCATTACCACTGTCTCTGGTAGCATGTGAATAATCATGTTACTCTTGCTTATATGGTCCTATTGCAGGGCGCTAATGTTGAAAACTGTAGAACCAAATTACTCATAAATATTTAGGTCAAGGGTTTCAGCACAGAACAACAGTACAATTAACAATTCAAAATGCTGCCTCTGAAAGTTATTTTTGACACCATCAGCTGGAAGTGAGCAGACATGCCTTTGTTAGGTTATGTTGTAATCTATCATTTTTAGTACAATAACAATGCAAAAAAACCAACCTCTAAGAGCATTGATCAGAAAATTCATAATTTTGGTTTTTTTTGCTAAAGCACACATTTTATACAGGCTCTTGTGATTTCATGTTACTGCCATATTGCTCAGAAATGAAAAACATTGCAAAGGAAGGAAGGAGATCTAATATCTCATGACCTACATGGGTTCTTTATTGTTAAAAATGCTAAATTTAGGTAGTTTCTGTATCAGGAAAAAAATTAAAGATATTAGAATACAGAAACTGTATTGTATACATCAACCGTATTGTATACATCAACTTCAATACAAATTTTACACTATACATAATGGTCTGAATTAATGTACCAATGCTTATCTATATCTACCCTTCATATTCCTCTAATACACTATTACACAAGTGCTTGGGAAAATATGTCATTTTTAACTGAAAACTATTAAGTCCAGTGAACTGTAAGACCTGCATCCTTTGTAAACCTGAGTATCCCATTAAGCTGCAGCTGGCATATTGCAAAGGGAAAGAAAGAAAAATGAAAAATAAACCAAGTATCATTAAAATAAGAACTGTCCAAGAAACAGGTTTTTTCCTCTTGCTTGTGCTCAGTCAGTCCTGTACCCTTGGTCTTCTAACTTCACAGCTTCTATGTTTGCATGCCCAAATCTGAACAGTCCATCACCCAGTCTTACACTGAGCCAGGGGCTGGATTTTTAACCAGTTTTAGCCAGTTTTAACTGCATAGATTGACCTTTGGTTCATTTATACACATTTTAAATACTGACTCCCTTCTGTCACAGGACAGAAAAAAATGACATCTCATTTTTTTGGATTGTCCAGTTTTATACTGGCTTGCTGAATTTGGGATTAATCCTTTCTTGAATATTGATACAATTTTGGGTATTGATACAAGCAATGTAAAAAATAAATGGGACAGGGGAAGAAAATGTATGATCAAGGCACCATGAAGTCTTTATCTCTTCGGAGTGTTTTTCCTGTAGTTCCACGGCTTTGCTTTCAATCCCTCATCAAATTGCACAAGGACCTTTTACACCAAGTCCTCACAAAGGAGGCAGTGGTGTGGTCATGCAACAGATACATGGCACACAGGAGAGGAACCTCTTCCCAGTGACTCTTCCTGGTTGAAAGATGGACTAAATGCAACCCTGTCAAATCTTGTTGCACGTAATTCCCAAGTGACCTGTTTTCCTACTCACAGAGCAAGGACAAATGAGAATTAATATATTTGAAACCACGTATGCCTCTTATTGTGAATAGGAGCTCACATATACAGTACAAAAGAGGTACAGTTGTTAAGCCTTATCAACAAAGAATCAGTCTACTGTGACGGGCTAATCAGTTTTATATGTTCCCAGCCTTGGAAGTGTTCAAGGCCAGGTTAGATGGGGCTCTGAGCAGCCTGATCTAGTGGAAGGTGCCTCTGCCCATGGCAGGACGATTGGAATTGGATGGTCTCTTAGGTCCCTTCCAACACAAGCCATTCTATGATAATGTGATTCTATGAGTACAGGGTGTGCTGTGTACCTTAAAATCTTTGCAATGACCCTCTAACTTGCCTTCGAGTGCTGCTAATTTTCATGTGGCTATTTTTGGTAGACAGCAGTAAGATCTGAGTGCTTTCTGAAAAATACAAGAGGATTTAGAATATGGAACGGTCCAGATCAGAAGACATTGTTTTTTACTTTATTTTTGATTTTGCTCTTTGGCATAATTGACAATCTGTTCTTTTAGACTGATGCAATCCATTCAGAAAAGGTATCATAGCAGCAAGCTTGAACTGCAGCACAAAAAAGCAACAAAGAGTCACTGTTTCTGCCTTGTCCTAAAGACTTTTTCCAAATATATATATATATATGTACATACATACATAAATGCCTTTATTTATAGCTCTGTTGAACTACAGAAGTGAAGAAAGAGAAAAGCACTGAATAATTCATCAAATTTTCTTCCTTTATCACGCAGGTCCAATTTTTCCACATAAACATATAAAACCAAACTGAATTCTAACAAATTATTAATATTAAAGATGCAACTACAGGATTTCATCCCAAACAAAAACAGTCTTGCTAGTCAGCATTGGTAGTTTCTGCAACTTCAGCTAGAGACAGGCATGCAGATCTGGGGCAGCCATCCCTGGCTCTGTGCCTAGTCAATGCAGGGGACAGAGTCCAGGGACTAGAGGTCTCATCCTAAGCAGAGATCTAAAACAAACCATCTGAATACACTAAAAAAGTATCTATTTATCTCACCAAAAACAAGGAGAGCCTGAATAACTATCTCAGGTATGGATATGTACCCCACAGATGTTTAAAGTCATGAGAGACTAAAAATTTGCTGGGGCCAGTCTCTGATAAACCAACCTACACAAGCTGAATTATGACTACAGAAAAAGTGTCAGACAAATACATAAAAATATTCAAGACTATTCTAAATATCCTGTTACCTTCAAGTCACTGCAGGATAGTCCAGTTAAAATGTGCTCTCTGGGAACACCCAACTAGACCCACTGCAAATTTTATATATCAATAAAACACTCATGACAGAAGAGCTTTGACACTTTGACTGTAGTGAAATTGAGCCTTATGCAAAGAACATCCTTGCTATAGTGTTTACTAATTTAGCTTGCAAGGCTGTGTTTAGAGCGATATTAAGAAATAACTAGCATGTTCTCTATTTGTGGATTATGTGTGTAATTCCCCAATCTGAAAGAGGAGTATATATATCTAAAAATAAAGCTCCATACACAGTTTCCCAGTAGACAATTGCTTACTCATTTAAAATGTATGTTTACTTAAAATTTTGTTCCCTGAGATGGCCTAATGAAATATACATTTCATTTTAGCAGGGATTCCCAAAGGAGTCAGCTGCAGACAGCCTTTTTCTAGCTCCTTCCGTGCAAACTATGTAAAGCAGGACACTAAAGCTGCAATAGCAGGCAACACTCAGGAATTAGAATTTCAGTTCTGTTTATGCTGGCAGTGCCTGAGGAGTACCTGGATCCGAACAATTATGTTAGTACATTGATAATTCATTTGTAGCAATTTGTTACCTGACATTAATTTCCTATAAAACCATGGTACCTAAACATGCTCCACATAAAATCACTTTTAGGAAAGTCAGAGGCTAGGAGGAAATGACTGAGTATCCCTATTTATGAATGCTTACAGTATTTTGGCATCCCAAACTCATGCAAAACCCTCGCAGGCTAATTTTAGCTGCTTTTGTCTTAGGCAATGGAGATATTCATTCTTCCAGGTAAAAATCTACCTTAAATTCTGTCCCACATTCTGAAACATGAAGAGAGATTAAGAAAACAGACTTAGGATAGTTAAAAAGTATTGCATAAAATTTATAGCTACCAGTGACTTAATACCATATATCACATCAAATATGGTCATACAGACAACCTCCATTGTTAGATAGAGTCAAATATCTATATGCCACATGAAAGGACATGTATATGAAGAAACATTTATGGTATAAGTTTTTCATGTTCTGAATGAGTATAATGTTTTACTTATATCCTATGTATCATATTAATTGCTTTATAATTATATATTATTAATAACATATATTTATTTTTATTTATATTATTATAAATCCTTCAATATCAATGTCACAAAAAAATCGAAACATTAAAGTACATTACAAGCCTTTGGTTGAAATAAAGGACAGGGAAATAGCAGTATATTTCTTGGCAGGAGTCCTGAAGACCTTTATATCAGGAGTCATTTAAAACTAAATCAAAAGGGATCCAGGCACCATTGGCTACAAGTAATACCACCCAGAAAAACTATCTCTATGAAATGATAGTGGAAAAACATTTTTAAATGTACTCTTTTCCATCAAACCCTTTCACTTTTACTCAGAAGAGTAAATGTCTTGAAAGAGTTTGACTGAACTGACAGACAGATCTGAATCTCTCACTCAACAAATATAAATCAAGATGAAACTATAACTGGTTTTATAGAAGAAAATAGAAGTAAACTCCAGAGACAACTATGGTTTCCAGAGAGGAAATAAATACACTTAGTTATGAAAACCGTTGGAAAATACCAAAGGAGTGAAACTCTCCTCAGAGCTTTTATCCAGCAGCTAAGAGCAGAGGTGAGTAGTACTTGCTACAAGGAGAGTGGAAAGTGGGCTACTCACAATATTGTTAAATACAGGATTGGGTTCTGCTCAGCCTTTCAGATCTGCCAGATTTGCTGCATAACCACCTGTACCAAAATGAATTGAAACTGTAGGATAAGAAAACATCATATTTTTTAGACTTTTCTAAATTGGGCAGGGCTCAAAACAAAGCAACTACTACAAAGAAAAAGAAATTTAAAGGAGGTAGGTTAAAAATAGGATAGGAAAACAAATAAGAAAGAAAATGGTAAGCAATTTTTTTATTTATTTTAATTTCATATGCTGGCGCTTTGTAGCCTAAGCAAGGTATTTACAGAAAACCCTAGAGGTCAGGACAATTTGGCATTGAAAGAGTAAACAGCCGTTAAGTTTTGAAAGAGAACATCAAGAGGCAGCAGGGTCCATCATGAGAAAGTTATATGAGAATCATTTTGCAGATTTGAAGTGTTGAACATTAAAATACAGAACAGCACCCTTCTGTTTAAAAGTGTTATAAAAAACCTTCTGACTCTTTTCCAAAACAGATTGCTGTCCCCAGCCTTGCCTCATGTCCTATTCCATTCCCCTGCAGAGACACAGCAATATCAGCTACACAACTTTAGGCTAAGGAAGGAAAAAGTCTCTTAAGCTTCACCAGCAGGTGACCAGATATCATACCAGCCTCCCCCAAGGTGACAGCCATCAGTCACATCTTTCCTCAGGACAGCACACAGCAAAATCCATCTGTCTCCCAATCACAGTATTTGTCACCTCAGTAAAAAGATAAGGACATTTTTGTTACCAGAACTGTCACCCTTGTGACAGAAAAGGGATTTGCAAGACTGAACTGTAGTTGTTTCATAAATATAGACAATTGTTCCTTACAAGTGTCGCATCTGTGCCTAGGTTCCTCAAATGAAACCATTTATCTCCCATTAAATGCAATGAGCCCATTATTTTTTTCTCTTCTGAAGCTGCAGATTGACAGTACTGAGGTGACAAGGTCATCTAAAAAAAGTTAGACCCTGCTTCTTGTCCTGGTTCCAGCTGGGATAGAGTTAATTTTCTTCCTAGTGCTGTGGGTTTGGTTTTAGTATGAGAAAAATGTTGATAGCACAGCAGTGGTTTAGTTCTTGCTCGTAGTGCTTACTCTAAATCAAGGACCTTTCAGTTTCCCATGCCCTGCCAGTAAGGAGAGGAACAAAAATCCAGGAGGGAGCATGGCCAGGACAGCTGATCTGAACTGGCCAAAGGTATATTCTATAGCATAGGATATCTTCCTCGGTATATAAATTGAGAGGAGCTAGCTGGGAGGGGCTGATTGCTGCTCGGGGACAGTCTGGGCTCTAGTCAGTGGGTGGTTGTCAGGTCTGGGGGGGTGCTCTGGTGGGGTGCTCCGACCTCCCGAACCAACTCCAGCAGAGAGTCGCCCAGCAGCCACTGCACTGACACAGACACACACACATGCTCCAGACAGCTTCTCGACAAGCCGACGGCAAAGAGGCAGGAAGGGTCCTTGTGTGGAATTCCACAGCACAGGTTTATTTGAGCCCCATGCGTGAAAGGGACCAGGGACTGAAGACCTTGGGGGATGGAGGTTTTCAGATTATATGTGGGGGCGGGGAAAGCATCAGGGACAGGGGCGGTACATAGGTGGGACTAGGGTATGAGAGCCAATGGGAAAATCTGAGGGAGTGGCGAGGAATAAGGTCCAATGGGAGAGTGGGAAGGGAGAATTTTCTAAAGAAGGAGCGGATAAGGTGCAAGGGGGCCGGGAGGCCAACTGGGGAAGCAGAACTGGGATACATTTCCATAACAGAACAGGGCATTTTGGGGGAGGCTTTTTTAGTCACTTTCACCTGGGGAGCTCTCTCGGGGGTCTGTCCCTTTCACTGGCTGCCACAGGTGGTAAGGAATTGCACTGTACATCAGTTGTCTCTCCTGAGTATTATTTCTCTTACATTTTACATTTTATTTCAATTATTAAACTACTCATCACAACCCACAGGTTTTATCTTTTTTTCTGATTCTCCTCCTCATGCCAGTGGGGACATTGGGTGAAAACTGAACATCTGCACCCTACTTTCTTGCCAGCTTAGGCTAAACCATGACTCTTCTTTTTCCCTTCCTTGGAATTTATTTCCACCTCCACACCACCCCAGGCTGCACAAGTGCTAACACCACCTATTTCGCCAAAGGATCAACTCCTTCATCCAATTTAACAAGCAGGTACAGCAGGTTAGAGGTGCAGAGTTAAAGTGGCCAGAGGGAGGGAGAGGGAGGCAGCCAGGGCAGGGTGACTCTGGCAGCCAGGAGGCCTCAGAAGCCTCACACACAACAGCTGAACCCCATAACACCTCTGTTCAGTTTGATGACACTGTCCCATAAGAAGCCCAAGTAATTAGAGACCTGAGATTTTTAGTTGCATATGTGATTGGTTTGTAAAAAATCAAGTAACAAAAACTGTTACAACAATTCATTTATAAGTTTATTAGATTTATGACTAAAAATTCATTGAAAGAGCCGACACAAGAAAAAAGTTAAAACAACTATACTAAATAAGCACATACATATCTACTGTAACTATGTATGTATTGTTTACTAGAACTGCCATGGTACTATTATGTTGTCTCTTATATTAAGAAAAAAAATTATCTACCCTGATAGCATTTCTACTTATCTTAATAGATGTATAAACACCTTTGTTCAATTTCTGCATTAAATCACAATTAAAAAGCTTTTTCTTAAGTTTTACCTCTATTAAGTTTTGCTGGATTGCTGTACTCTTCATTACTGTTGTCTCTCAAGATATCACCTTCACTTCAATTGTAAATAGCCCAGGAAAATAGTTCAAACCTTAAAGGGAAACTTCCAAAGAAAATATATTTTTTTTCCCTCATAACTGAGACCTTTCCCAAGGGAATAGGCCACTTTTGGAGGTGTTAGTGCTTCATGTTTGTAGCAATGGGAAAAAAGTGTATAGAAATAATGGGTTGGCTGAGTTCATTATGAAAGGATTGCTCCTATTAGGAGATTCAGGGCGAATAAGAGTCAAGATAAAACAAAGTTATGGTGGAAAGCATGGAGAATTTATACTAGTTTCAATATCTTTGCTTCCATCTTCTAAATTGCCAATTGTCAAATGTCATTACTGCTCAGGCTGTTAGCTGCTCATTTGATTACATCATAGCTCCCTCTCTGGAGCATGGCTCTGTCCGTGTGTGAAATCATAAAATGTGCTTGTGCTGGTGCAAAAGCTTGGGAGAGCATGAAGATGATAACTAAAGTATTTTGTTATCTTTTAAATACATAGTTACATCTACAACAAAACACAGAAATACTAAGTTGCTTGCTTCTATTTGTCCATAAAGGATTTGTGGCTGCATGTTCTTCAGTAGATGCCAAGAGTTCTTGCACAGTTTTAATACTAATTTATGATGAAGCATACCAAATGAACCACAAGTTATTTAAGAAAATGAAATAAAGAAACTTTTGAGGTTTTAGCAGGAAAACAGACTGGAGTGCGAGTAGTCTAATGTAAATGAATAGATGGCTTCAATGAAAATAAAAAGAGAAGAAAACCCCCTCCTGGAGTTCATTATGCCTCTTGAGCTGTTGGTAGTAAAGTTAATTTTTAAATGCTTTGAGGTGATTAAGAACTCAGGCATCACTCTAAATGTAAATAAGTCGTGTTTCATTTCCTTGCAGTTAACTGATTGCAGCAGTCACCAGCTACTTAGCTTGCTGATGTATTTGAGATCTGTAGTCTAGTTCATAATTAACCCTCTTCATATGAAGTGAAAATGTTAGCAAGCCTGTTGTTGAACATATATAACCAGGATGTGACATATTCACTCACTAGGGAAAGAGAATGTTTATATTTTTAAATCATGAGGGCACCGTTTGAAGCAAAAGTATCACACAAAAACCAACATAGAAATGGATTTTTTTTCCATTCACACAGGATGCAGCTTAACAATGCATCCAAAATATATGCAGTTTAGAACCTTCAGCATAAACAGATGAATTATTTATAGTATAATTAAGAAAACCATTAAAGCTTTACCACTTCCTCCCCATCAGGTCTACTAAATAGAAAATTTTAAGAATCTATATATGAATATCACAAATGAAAAATCTCAAATGATAATCCATTCTTGTAATGCATATAAACAAGCAATTAAGAATTAACATGAATAATCTTGCTTAAGGCAGTGACTGGGATCCTTGAAATCTGTATTCTAATTCCTAGGTCTGTAATTGAGATAGCTTCATGGCTAGGCAAAAGCTTCAGAAGTGACTAATTCTGTTCACCAGTTTGTAATTACCTACCTAGGACATGCTAAGCCATAAACAGTCAAAATAGCTCTACTGGATACTGAAATAGTGAGGCAATCAATACTCATCTCTAGGACAAGCTCCCCAGCTTGTGGCCATGGACCCAAGTTTGTAGGTGTTCAAGAAGTGTTTGGACAACACTCTTAGATAATCTAACTTATAGTTTGCCCTGTGTGGAGTCAGGGCTTGCACATGAGTTCCTTCCAAGTCAGGATAGTCTATGATTCTCTAAAGAATAAAGATACAGGCTTTATTAATACAACATAGGTATTCAAGTAGTGCAACGTCCAGAAACCTTGGGTTCAAATCCTAGCCCCAAAATCTTGTAGTGAAACATATCTATCACCTGCTACCAGCTTTCTTTATGATCCCCAAAGGCATCTGATATTTGTCCAAACATACTATAAATACTTAAATATTTCAAGGCAAAGGGAGACCTACAGAGATTTCCACTTTAATGTCTACCTGAAAAGTCAGTCATTTCACAGGTTTAGTCAAATCAAATTTAAACCTATTTTTTAAACTCAGTTCCTTTTATTAACTTGGACACCAGAAGAACTGTCAAAGGAAAATGTACACAAAATAGACATGAAACTTTCATAGGTCCCCTCTAAACCAAAAAAGCCAGAAAAATCTCACATCTGATAGGTACACCTCTACCTTGCAGAGAAAGAGGTTGTGCATATAACCATGGCAGATCAGAATGAACAAAGAAGGAAAGCAAGATTCATCAGCAAGTAAACTAGCGAGAAACTGGTAATTTCCAAATGAATAGCAAAATGCTAAAGTCATTATAAATAAGCTGTACAAAAATGCGGTTACTTTTCTCCCCAGCACTGGTATTTAACTCCAAGTAGCTGAAGTGGAAGAGGGAGAAATGCCCTAAACTGATCAGGATAAAGACTTCCTAAAATTGCTGTCAGTCTGAGCTTAACTAGAATCTGCGCCACCTAGAATCCTATTTCTGCTCCAAGATTGTCACAAATTTGTTAGTCAATTTGCTGAACCAAAATTGACTACAGCCATTTTGGAAAGAAGATCTTGCCAGTGAATTTTACTCCCAATTTCCATTCTCCCACTGAAAAGTTTCACTCAACCTTGTTTTCAGATTCAGTATTTAATTACGGTCTTACCTAACAATCATCTTCAATACAAATTAACAGCTGGATTGCTGATTCTTTCCTTCAAGAAATGACAACACAATATAGTAATATCCAGCTAATGAATAATCTTTCTCTGCATTTAAACTATTAGCTTTTACAAAAGTTACCAGAAGAATTTTTGTTCTCCCCCACTCTTCTCCAACTGCTATATCAAATTACAGCTAGCATTACTTGTGTCTATACTTCTCTATACACTTGCAGCTAGAAGATAGGGAGGGGAAAGGAGTTGATCTAGTCATTTATTAATGTCAGGGAGCTTCAGGCTAGATCTATTCAGTGGGGGAGAAACATTGTTATTGCTCTCAGTAAATGGAGGCAGGTCGCGTCAATCCTGCAAACAAAAATTCTTCAATTGCTCACATTTGCTAAATAAAGGTTCTCTGGCCAGCTGCCTGCTGACAGTCAGAGAACTACAGCAGCAAGAAACATTGCATATCTCTCAGGCACCTGCAGGGAAAGCAATGTTGCCCCATAAAAAGGTTCACAGCATTTCCAAGTAGCAAACAAAAAGGTACGAAGGAATCACTAGAAAGCACATTCGAAACAGATGTCTGATTATATAGTTATATACACATATTATTTGTAACGAGGAGCTGGCTGTAACATCCCCAGCAGGCAAAGTCTTTTTTTTACTTTTATTCCATATCCTAAATATGTTTGACTTCATAATTTCTTTTTTAAATTATGCCAAGTTTGGAAGTTAGGCTTGAATATACCTGTACATGGATATGTGCATTCAGTGATTGTGAAGATGCAAATTAATCTATGGCATCTAGATTATAACCAGAAATTAATCTTTGAAAATAACTCTCAAAGCAAGATAATACCTGCCAGATAGCACACTTCGATATTCATTTTAGCAAGCACAGCAGCTACCTACTCCTATGTTTGAAATTCAGGCCCTCTGCACAGTACTTTAAAATCACTTCAGAATTCTACGTCAATGCCCTTATTTGAATCACATTATTAGCAGGTAGATGTTCTCTCAAAGGCCAGAGTCATAGCCCATAACAATACCAATCAATAAATGTGGATTTAGAAAGGTAATTTCTGCTATATCCTGCTTACCAGGGATCTGATAAAAACTTTCAGTAACTGTAGCACCCCATGAAAAGGTATGCAGGCAAAAAGAAGGTCATTTTGCTCCTTTTGCTCTGAATTTTTCATAGGACTTCTCTTTTGTGTGCTAAATGAGGACAGACTCTTTGCATGGAAGTTCTCCACCCCTCATCTCTCCTCCACACACCATGACAGACCCATTCCCACAGAGAACAGGTCACATTCACTGTTTTCCTCCACAGAATCATTGAATGGTGTGGGTTGGAAGGGACCATAAAGATCATCCAGTTCCAACTCCGTGCTGTGGGCAGGAACACCTTTCACTAGACCAGGTTGCTTCACTCTGGGGCTGCCCAGTCACAGGCAAAAGGGAAGCTAAAAGTCTTCTCATCTCACTGACTGCCACAGCAAAAGTATGGGAAATCCTGGTAGGCCTTTTCACCCATCTGGATGGTCAGCTTAAGGCAGAAGCAGTCAGGAAGCCACACAGCAGGTGGATGGACACAAGAGCAGGGTCCTCTCTGTGCTGTGGAGCAAGAACCACAGTCCTGGGGTGTGTGCGCTGCCTGCCCTCACAGCTCAGTCCAGGACATGGCCAGCTCCCCACGGGGGACAGGGTCCTCTCCCCTCACTACTCCCTAAAAGCAAACAGTCATCCCAAAAAACATATATTATTTTAAGCCTTTAGATTTTTAGAGCAATCTTGTTTTTCATAGAGCTGAAAAAGTTGTCTGACCAGTTTTTGAACTTCCCAAACGGCAACCAGTATGAAGTGTACAAACCCACAGTAAGTGGGCAGTTGAAATGGTCAAGTATTCTTTCACAATACTTTGGTATGGATCACAATTTTCTTCATTGCATTAATGGAACTTTCCCATGGCTTACCTGTCTAGGGTAACAACACGTGCTTGTTCAGAGTACTGCTGACATTAATAATGAAATGCAGTAAGAATAACATCCCCTTAGCAGGGCAGGACCACACAGCCTTGATCCCAAGTTTGGCTTCCCCAAGCGAAACTCTGGGGAGATGCTCAGCCTCAGCAGCCCCCAAGTGCAGAGCATTAGTGGGTGCTCAGCATCTCTCACAACTATGAGCAAGACTGCGCAGCTCCAGCCCACACCGACTGTCTGGGTGAAGATTTTCTCATCTTATCCTCAAAGCTTTTCAAGCCCTGATCCTAATAGAGGTCTTAGGAGACTTTTTAATCTTCATATACTTCTCAAACTCAATTTAATTTAGCTGCTCCTCTCAAATCAAGTCAAAGACTTAGAGGGATTTGAGGAGAAATACAATCTTCTTTCATTAAAAGCAGGGTCTTATCACAGATCTTTGTGATTTGTATTGTCCTGGCAATAGGGGAGATCGTGTAACTGGGAGTGTTTATTTTCTATGAGGCAATTAAGTTTGAGAGATATGATTGTAATTCTATGTGCTTGCTTGCAAAACTATGTACTCACTTATATCTGGGCTGGGCCTGGTCACTCTGGCACCAGTTGTCGAAGTTATTTGTGTGCACATAGCAAGGGCTTTGCAAGGTCAAAGAAGACCATTCCATTGAGACTTGAAAAACCTTGTCAGTGTAAACAAAATTCCTATCAATTTGAGAAAATATTGGTTTTTTACATTAGATTGCTCTTTTCCCATCAAATCTACAGAAATTAAACGTGAACTGAAGAGAAACAGAGCAGAACAGAAAATTCATGATTACATATGAAGTGCTCTTCTCTTCAATTTAGAAAGATGGAGTTTTTTCCTCATGTTAAATAATTATTCATCTGAATTCATATCCCCTTTTATTCTGCACCCTATTTTAATATCTCCTGAGGAAAAAAAAACCCAAACTCAAAACAAACGAACAAAAAAACCACCACCACTACCCCCCACAAAAAATCCCTAACAATTAACTTACATAACAGAGAGAAGTTTGCCTGGACAAGGCTATGACTTGCCAAGCAAGGACAGCGACAACTGCTGATTACAAAAACGCAGTTTTCTGCTTTGACTGAGGATGAGCTTTTCCAGTAAAATATGATGCCAATTAGCATTTACTCTACATCAGAAAGACTGGTTCTTAACCTTTTGTGACACTAAAAAGAGCTGAGGACACTTCAGTTAGTCATATGATATACAGGTACTCAGTTAATTATAAAGCACAAACACCCTCCTCAGATAATCACACAAGAACTGCTAATTATTAAAAGAATAGATTCTACTGGAAAAAAAAACCCGAACACTTATTCTAAAACTTTTCTCCTGGGCAAGGTGATTTCTTCTCTTTTCTTATACTGATGTTTATTACATTCAGTCTTTGCTCAAGGGATTTTCTTCCACCAGCTTACTATTCTCAGCTACATCTAATCTTTCACACCTGTTCAGATTCTTTAACCCTTCAAGTTAAAAATCCTGCAAATTGACACCTCTCTTAATTAACTTCACTGCTTCTGGCTGAAATCATATAACTAGGAAGAAATTGGTATGAAAGTTGGTTCTTAATCACTTTCATTTATACCCCCTAAAATATGACACAACTCAACCCTTATTTCCCAGTCAGTGGCCAGTTCCAGCTTAGCTGAGTTCTCGCACTCCCAATAACTTCCACCCGAAGACCAAGCCAGATGAAGCTGGTCCCAGTGAAGTTTTTGGTGACAAAAAGAAACAAAGCAATCAGTAGCATTTTTAGCCCTAGTGCATTCTCCTTAGGACAGAGGACCTATACTATTGAATTAGGATTAATTGGTACTGAATTATATACTAGTGCTGAATTAGTATGTCATGAGTTCATCAGTGTCGTTTAACATCATCTTCAACATAAGAGCTGTTAGTCCTGATCAACGGCAGGTTGTTCCCAAGGTCAAATACCAGTATTGTCCTGCAGCATCAGAAATGTTCACAGAATCTAAAAAACTGGCACTACATCTTGCAGTGTTTAACAAGAAATGCTTCATTATCTCAGATTTGTTTGCCAGATTCTACACTAGCATCCCACATAATACTGAATATGGCTAAAAAATCAAATGCTGTGTTCAAGGTAACATATCTAGAAGATTGATTAAAACACCTGGATAAAGATTATGGCTAAAACTACCATTTACTTGGCACTTTGGGACTTCCACCACAAGAGTAAATTTTGAAGGCTACACAAGACTACAAGATAAAACTCTCACAAGCCTGACTACCTCCTGAAAACCTTGTTTTCCACACAGTTAGCAATATATGTGTACATGCGAAGGGATGCTCCTGTACTTCAAAACAAAAAATAAGACATATTATTACTCCACCTTTTTTTGGAAAAAATTTAGTTCAGATGCAGAAGGGGTTACTTATGTTGGTTAATGTGGCTGTGGAAGGCAGGATGCTGGGTGATATAAGGAACCATAGGATGCAAAGTCTAGATGGAAATGAGTTTATCAGGGTCTATCTCTAGACACAAAGTGATTATTCTGTCAAAATTATTATTCAAAAAGAGCAGTCTCTGTCAGGAAAAAAAAACAGATAGAATTATGGTCATAGGGGGATAGTGGGCATTGTTCAAATATCAATAAATAAGCTGCACAGAAGGGGGTAGAACCTGAGGTACCAGTCACAGCAATGGAATTGCCTATTTACAGGATGGAGAGAATTACCAAGGTGAAAATTCTCTGGAAATGGACAGGGCATAAGAATGCAGAAAGACACACAGACCCATGTGAAAATCTTAGGAACCCCCTTGACAGGGATGGAGCAGTAACTGTCATCTCCAGATTTACAGGCAGTAGGAATGGAGCCACACCAATCAGCCCTTTTTTCCAATCAAATTAAGGTTTAACTCTGTGTGTGTGTGTGTGTGTGTGTGTGTGTGTGTGTGTGTGTGTGTGTGTAAAATGACAGGTTACATAAAAATTGCTCGTTTCTTACAATTACAAAGTTGGGGTTCTGTTCCTATTAGTGCCCTGTTTTCCAGCACACAGTTACCTAGAACTACTGATGTGTAATTGCGTGTTTCACAGAGTGGCACATTTACGGGAAGCCATGACTAAATGTTCCTACTAAATTAGCCTCTCGTGTGTTGGTCACTTTTCATACAGCAAAAATGGAGTTTGACTCTTCCCTCATGTTAACACCTGTTTTGAATTGATCTCATCTCTACTGCCTCTACATGTGATCTGCCATTGCAAGTAGAAGACTCTGATCTGCTGTTTCAATTAACTTTTCAAGATACATATTTTCCTCCAAATATTAATGGTATACAGAACCAAAAAAATTACAAAGTGATGTTTATACATATAATGTCATATTTCAAAAGCATGAATTATTTAATCAATGTAAGCATAAGAATAAACTTCCACTATGCAGCAAAGGAATGCAGAGTATGAGAGAACTTTCACATCTTTCACATAAATCTTTATGTACATAGCAATACAGGTGTGCATTGACCTTGAAATTAGTATAAATAATAAAACAATTCTTATGACCAGAGAGAAGAAAGAGAAAAAAAAAGTTCATAAAATATTTTTCCTCCATCACTAACCCAATCCAATTCCAATAAAGAGACTAAGAGGGGATGGTTGGAGAACCTTACTCAAATACATTAGGATTCATACTTCTTTTTTTTTTTAATATGGTTGACTCTTTCTATAGAATTGCCATGCAACTCATCAGTTGCATATATACTATATGCTATAATATGTTCCCCTTTATAGGGACATCATTAATTTTATTTGGAGGAACTTTGCTGATATCACCTTTATATGAGACTTTTCCTTGCATAGGAGTAGCTAGAAGGGAATGGTGAATACAGAAGACAGACAGCTGTGTTATTTTGTGTCTGCACAGCACAGTGGAGTCATTACCACTGCAAAATGTCAGCAACCTGCAGGAGGTTTCTCTTTCCCCCTCACAGTAAAATGAAAGCAGATCTGCACCTCCAGATTGCATCCTTCCATTGGAGTAGACAGTGAAAGTATTACTTAGCAATTATCTTTCTCATATTAGAGATACAGAATGGTAAGTCTGGAAAAAACTTGATTCCATAGGACTTTTTTAAAGACAGCAGGGCAGACTGAACTGTCATTGTGACACTGCAGTATTAGGATATTTTTCAAAACTGCTTATGTTAATCAAGACTGTCAGTGACGGAGAAAAACTATGCAAAGAACTACTGACTAAATCACCTGCAAAGGGTTTATATTGACAACTGATACTCTTCCCAAATAAAGCTCTGAGCTGAACATCACCCCTTACAGTTATTCACAGCGTAAGTCCGGGTTCCCTCTCTTTTCAAAGGGAAACAATGGGTTTCAGTGTTGCTCCTCTTCTAGCATTACTAGGATATCACTTTATCCCATTTCAGAATAAATGGAGCTCATTAAAAATATCTTGTGCTGTGACTTCAGATTAAAGGTGCACCTGGAAAAGCACTATATCTTAAACAGAAAGATAGGTAGGACTAGAAAAATAATACTTCCTCATGACTGCTCTCTCTCCCTTTCTAAGATCGTAAGTCTGAGAAAAAGAAAAGTTATCTATTTGAATAAATGAATATAGGAGAAGGGCAGTGGGCCTTCTGTGAATATAAGTTGACTAGTTGAACAAGAAATGTTTCAAAGACCTTGAATGCAAGTCTTTGTTTATTGAGAATAAGCAATCAATCAGGCAGAGCACACAACAAGACCTTGTTCAAACAATGGATAATGCTGAGTGCTTCAGTCACACAGCTTAGATTGGACAAGTAAGCTTGACATTACCAGCAAAAAAGGCAAAGTCAACAGCATAAAAGTCACAGAATAAGACAGTTCAGGGAGGTCTCAAGCACAGGAATGTTAACATACGTTCAAATGGACAGAGGGCTTTCTTGAGATTTTTCTTAAACAAAATGTTTATTAAATAAAGCTATCAAAACTTGCTTTGAAAACTAGATTAAATAAATCTCTCACATTTGAAATCTCTATGAGTAAAGGCCCACTTGTGTTAACTTTCATGAGATTAATAGTATCAAGATTATTTTTTCTTCCTGAATGTATTTGTATATGTTTTCTAGATTTCATTTACAGCAATAGCCCCCATTTACAAGCTTCACTTGAAAGCAGGCCAAATGTGAACAACAGCACAGAAAAGAAACAGTTCATATGATTAAGAAAAAATTAATATAAAATCTTGTAAAAAACAAGAACTAATTATTCTGTGAAATACACACATCTCTTTCTATTTCTCTGTCCAGCAGTCTCTCAAATATGTCTTTCTGTACTACAAATGAAATTATAAGTACTCTCAAATTTTGCTGCCAGTAGGGCATGACAGTCTTTTGATTACTTGGTGATGGATGAACTTGCACTGTTTACACAGGAATTTGGGTCAGGAGAGAGGGAGAAAGGGAAGGGGGTGTGTGGTGAGAGGTGAGAGACCAGATATAGAGAATGATTTCACATATTTGGGTTAATGAACAGTAAAAAGATGAGAACATCATTTGCAGCCTGTGAAGTATACTTGAAAACAGAGCTTGGTTCAAGATAAAATTTATGGGTCTGCTTTACTTGCTGCTAACTGAAAATTCTATCACATGTAGTCTTCTTTCTCCAACATTTTCTGTGAACATAGTGAAAACCTTCAGATTAGACAAGCTATTTCAGACCATAAGATTGTGTCAACTGTGGTAAAAAACATCAATTCGTAACCCAGGCTGTTACTGAGAACCACTTCTGCAGTGCAGCCCAGCAGCCCATTCCTCAAGCCTTTAGGTGCTCAGGTAAGTTTATTTTCCTTGGGCCTCGCAGAACATTTTTGTTCAAAATATCTCTGTTATGTGTCTGCTGAAACTCATGCATTTATCTTATTTATATATAAAAAGAAAAGATTCAACCAAGAATATCCAATGGAATTCTTTTTTTAAGACAGTCTAGTACATCTTTTGGTTTTGATAAACTCAGCATTCTTGCAGCTACACAAACAGAGGGCATTACATCTCCATAAATAAGTATCAGTCTTATCTCATTTATTTCCACATGCACAGGAGAGACAAATGCTGGAAATGGAAGTCTGAGGTATATTTCATAGAGGACAGAACCAGGATGTGCTTCCTTCTCCTGTGCTGCACTGGGACAAGGGCTCTCCAAGTCCTCAGCCTCTGCTGTGGTTATGAAACATTCATTTTGCACAGGTAGGAAGGAACTAAATTATACACTGATAGCTGTATTCAACTGCTCCTTCTGCCAAAAGGGAAAACACTGCTCTGAATTTTAAATGAAATTAATTTGGTAGATTTTCAGAGTATGAACTGCTTGATGCCCAGTGCACCCCAGGGGCTGCAGAAAGGCAACAGATTTTTGGTTGCTTGAGATTTCAGTGGGTGAATGGCAGAAGCAATAAAAGCTGAAAATGTGCTGTGCTAATTTTCCTCCATTTAGAAAAAACATATACAAAAAGGAAGTTACTGCTTATGATAAAGTCTAGAAAATTTTTTGTTAAATGTATACTGACCTCCAGTTATTTTGAAGCATTCTATCAACTGAAAGACAGAAATATACAAATGGAAAAGGTTGTTATTCATTCAAGCACTAATGATGTACATCTTTTTTAAATGTAGTTTTTAAAATCTAAGATGGCAGTGATGATTGTGATAATGATTAATATTATAAGCTAATAGAAAAAATTTTATGGGATACTGTTATTCTGATCCATAACCAACTCTCCAGGGATTTGTCCTCTAATTGAAAACTTTGGCTAAAGCATTTCCAGTTGCACCCCTCATTTCTTCTAGCTGGTTGTAGGGCTTCCCCAAAGGATTAGCATGACACACTGGCAAATGGGTGACAAACAACACAGTAGATGAAAATTTGCCTACACTCAAAGGGGAGTAGTCAGCAGTTCAAAGTCTAAGGGCTAATTAGTGGTGGTGTACCCAAGGAGCCAATATGGAGGGTGACATTATTAAAGGTCTTCATCAGTGAGCAGGATAGAACAAATTAAAAGGCTGATGGCTGATGCCAAGCCATTGGGAAAAGTTTCTATGCTGAGGAGCTGCATTGCCAGGCAGAGGGGCTTCAAAAATCCAGAGGGCTGGACAGAGAGGAAACACATTTGATTCAGCAAACATAAACGCCAAGTCCTGCCCTGCGGATGGAAATGTCCCTTGTGGCAGTACAAACTGGGGACAGACTGCCTGGCTCACAGCTCTGCAAGAGGGGCCTGGGAAGGGGTGCAGAATACAGTGCTGTCTTCACAGAGAGCATAGCCAGAAAGACAAGGGGAATACTGCTCCTACTCAGCTCTTGTGAGGCTGCATCTAGGTCCAGCTTGGGGCTCACCAATATATGACATATATTTTCAAACTGGAAAGAGTCCAGAGAATGGTCATTTAACTGGGGGCTGGAGCAGATCCAAGCAGAGGCTGGTGGAACATGGTGCTCAGCCTGGAGAAGAGGAGAGCATAGGGGAATTTAATTGAAGCCTCCTGCTATAGGAAAATGAGTTTGCGTGAGGGTGGGGCACTTCTCTGGGGTGCTCAGCAAGAGGCAACAGTCAAAACAAGTTGCAGCAAGACAAGATCTAATTGGACATAATAGGATAAAAATGTAGACTGAGAGTGATTAAGCACTGAAAGAGGTAGTCCAGGGACATGGTGGAGTCTTGTCTTGGGAGATTTTGGAAACATGACTGGACAAGGTCCTGATTAACCTTGCTTTAAATCTGAAGTTTTTCTAACTTTGGGTTGCACAGTGGAGGTTTATTCCTCTGGAAGGTTTATTCCAACCTATCTCTTTGACCCCAACTCTTCTTATGGGTACCACCATCTCCAAAGGTTGGAGATTGTGTGTAGTCCCTCTGGCATGCCAAACGAAAGCACAAGAGAGAGCTGCCTTCAGGAGACTGAATGCAGCAGCAGCAGCAGAATGCAGAAACACTTTCAAAGGATCAGCTAGGCCAGAGCCCTTCTATACATCCACTCTGCTGCACTACCTGAAGAGCATCAAACATTTTTGGAGTTTCTGTAGAGCACAGAAGAGTTTGCTATGCACAGGGGGGAACAGAGCCAGCACAGCAGTTTGCCCAGGAGACCTAAATTCTTTTATCCTGACCAGTTGTCACAAGCTTTGTTCAATAAACTCACTGGATCTCTCTAGGAAGCCCCAGTGAGACAGTCCAGTGAGGTCCAAGTCCTTTAGACAGCTTAATAAGATAAATATTTATTAATTTGAGTTACTATAATGGCAGAAGTGTTTACTGTCTGTGAGAATTGCTTCCTTTTGGTCTCCTCCCTGCAATTTTCTACAGCTGGAAGTTGTTCTTTCCTTCACATTGCCTGACTGCCCTCTGAACTCACATCTTTCCATCCTTCCTGTGCAACTGGCATTATACTCTAATTTCAGTTGGTTTTCAACTCTACTACTACTTTACCCACTCTCTTCTTAGCACAGACAGCCTGGGAGAACACCCACCTGCCATTCTTATGGGTTTCACATGTATCTCTCATGCCCATAATTCCTGCTACCACTTCCTGCATTATTTTGCTTTGTCTGTTTGGATGGTTTGTTAGACCAGGTGCCTGGATGTTCATGGGAATGGGTGTGGTGAATAAAATTTATAGCTTATGGTAACGGAAACTTCTTAACAGCACTGAATATCCAGGGTTAGGTAAGTGCAAACTGCAGGAATTCACAGGACCAGGCAAGAATCCATGAGGGAGTAACAGTAATGAGATATATTTGTATTTCCAAGCCATCCTTCCTTTGAGCCTGACCCCCGGCAGCCCGTGCTCTGGTGCACACTGTCCTGCAGCAGAATGAGGAAAGCTGTCCCTTCTGCGAGCTGCAGCAGGACTCACACAGGCCCAGGAGGGCTTTCTCACTTCCCCATATGGTATGCTCCCCTAACCAACACACAATCAAACATTACCAGCTTTCACAATTATGTTTTTTAAAGAAAAATAAATAAACTATAGCTGATTACTCAACACCGAATTTGTGGAATTGTCTTTTTATTAGCCAAAGTTAATAAAAACTCTGTGAGAGCCCGGATTAATGCAGCCTGGTGTTTTAGAGCACCACAATTGTGACTGCTATCGGGCGTTAGGGTAGGCATGGGTTGCAGATGAAGCTTTCTGCACCATGGAGACATTCAGAAATTTTCTCTTCTGATTTTGTTCACCCCATGAGTGAGGTCGTCTTGCGATCACACATGCACAGAGAAGATGAAGACCTAAGCGTCATCTTAGGAAATCTGGCTAAACAAATGAAAGATGGAGAGATGGAGCAGAGAGGTATATTTAGTAGTCAAACAGATTTCTTTGCTTGGCCATTTTTTTTTCCTTTTTAATGAACACACAAATTTAGGACACTTCATCCTACTTGTTTCTGGGTAGCTGGACATTTTCAAAACCCATAACTTTACTCATTTTTGTCTACCACTCTACAGCATTTGTAGGTAGCTACCAAAGCTCAGCCGTTTCCTCCTGCAACCCCAGGTTTCCAGTGAAGACAGCAATATATAAATGCAATCGTTTAAACTGCTTTATAAAGCCCATGAATGTAACCAGTTCTACTTTGCACCCATCAGTTTGTCTGTTGTTATATTTAAAGCAATTTTTGAACAATAAATCTCTAAAATCATCCCTCTTGTAGGTTTTGAAATAAACACAATAGTATGTTAATAAACTCCAGGAAAAAAAATCCTGCTCCTAGCTCCTACACATGTTCACAGTTGTATTTTTAGGTTACATATAATAGACAGCAATCTTTGTTTGGAAGCCAACACACACTTCCCCAGTGAACTGCAGGATACACATAAATAATCAGGGCTGGAGAAAGGTCAGCACACAGCTAGAACTGGGGTTAGCAACAGCACCAAGCAAACCAATTGTTCAGAAAGCCTTAAGCAAAGCAAATCAAGCTAAGTGCAACATAACTGACTGAGCTGAAAGCTGAAAAGACTTAATCGTAGGGATGAGCCAACCTTGAACCTTAAGGCGCAACAAATTTTATTAAGAATTGACGAGTTGTGAGAGAATTTACACAGTTAAGCTGTAGCTCAAGGGAATAAGTGTGCAAAAACAAGATGAGGAGAATTTAATAAGGCCCAAGGACCACCAGGTGAGCTCATGAGAATCAATCAGTAAGAGCTTGGTCCCAAGGTCTCCTTGTTACTGTATTAGGGAATGTATTAATGGTATATATTGACTTGCAGTAAGAGATTCCTGGAAATGTTTCCCTTTTAACTTTTGCAACATAAAATTTAGTTAACAGCAAACTGTGTCTGCATCCCAAAAATAAAATAGATTTCATCAAGACCTATTCACCCAAAAGCTCGATTTCTGTAACTGAAAATTGAGTTCCTTCAATTCAATGAAATTGGGCACTGTCTCGTGGTCATGTCATGACCTCTTTGTTGGGCCAGAATCCCTGGACAAATTTACCTGCACTCATAACTGGGGACTCCCATGCTACAAGCAAGAGCCTCTGCCCAAAATGGGAAAATGTCTTATGGAAGGCACAGGTATTTTCATAAATAATAAGGCCCTCACAGCAGCCCATAAATTGTGCCCAGAGTGTATAGCACACTAAGTCACTGCTCAGCACGAGAAAGGTGGGAGAGGAGAACGGAGGATTTTCAGAGGTGTTACACACTTTGCAACTGAATTGCTGTATGTTTTAAACACAGCTTCACTACACTAATTAGCAAGCTAAGCCTTCTGATTTCCTCATAGATTCCTAAATATCTTAGAAAAACCCTTAGGGAGAACTGTAAAAGGCAGAAATGCCACAAATGGACTTAACTAAACAGAATGAGTTTTGAATAGCACTCCAATCTGCCCACAAAGTCTGCTTTCTGTCTGAAATTTCTTCTGTATGTTCTATATGAAGGAAATATATTTGCTCAGTTTTTTGCTTTTCCTTTCTCTCAAAAGTTTCCTGTAAACTAGCTAACAGATCTTTCCCTGAATTCTGAAGGCATTTTAAATTAATACTGCATACTTAATCTTGTCTTAACATGCCTTTTGGTTGGTTTGTTTGGGTTTGTTTTTTTTTTTTCTTTTGGTCTGGGAGCTACATTTGATGCGATGTGGCAGTTGTACAACCCTACTGATTAACTGATGTTACAGGAATGTTATGAAACTTAGGCAACTGAAGTTTGTAAAAAGCTTTACAGAATCTCAAATGAAAGCTGCTTCAGTTTAAGTAAGAAATATTTATTAGCATGAGAAAATTGAAGGACATCTGATGAAACAATGTATAGCAAAACTACAAAACAGAGGATCTATGCACATCATAACTAGATGAACACCCATTTGTAGCTCCTTTAACAGAATAGTGATTGAATACCATGTGCTGGAGCCTAATCTCATTTACCTGAACAGCGCTAACAGGAGCAAAGTTACTCCTGATTTACACCAACACAAACAAGACCAGAATCAAGCCAGGCAAGAGCCCTAGGGGTACCCTTAGAATTAGAAGGAAAGGAAAGAGCTCCACACTAGACAAACCCACCAGCCCAGGGGATTCCTAGTTTGAACTACTTTTTATATGACAATTGCCAGTCCTCTGGCAAAACTGCCACTTGGTATGTACGAAACCTTCCAATCATGAAGAACATTTTTCTTCCATAGAGGAAAAAGACAGTGTTTGGAAAGGGACAATGTCTAGTCATGGTCAGAAAAAATGATCTGGTAGAAACAATTCCTCCTTCCTCATCAATTGGACTCACTTCCAGTATACCTGAAGGAAATCTGTTTATTTTACTGGCACAGGCTATTTTTCTTAGTCCCTTGCCAGCTGGATGTTCTTGTGAGACAAATCTGAAGCACAATGTGAACATTCTTTTAAATCCCCAGCAACAATCCTGGTGAAGCTTCACTTGCAGCCCAAACAGCAGTTGCAGGAGTTGTGATGGAATTATAGCACAGCTGGATGTGAAGAACATGATTGCACTTAAAGGGGCACTTGCAGCTCTTGAATAAAAATTCAGTCTGCACATTTCTGATGGGAAGGTCACTCAGAAATAGCCATGTATGCTGACAAAATACTTTCTAGGCTAACTTCAACGTATATTCAACGCCATGCAAGACAGTAGCTACTGAAGAACTGTGAGAAACAGCAAGTCCAAAACGGAAATATTTGGACTTACAGCCCACATGGGTCCAGCTGGTTCCTAAACTGTTGTTTGACACAGATTTCATCTTAGCATTTAATCTGCAATTTTCAAGTGAGTATTCACTTAGTTCTTATCACCTGTAGCAACTACCTGCTTCTTATCACAATATCGCATGGAAGAAAGTGTCCCTGTACAGTTATCCTTGCCTTGCACTCCAGAACTCCATTTTTGGCCTCAGACTACATCACGTACTACAAACATATCCACAATGGCTTCACCAAACAGTGTCAATCTTGAAACCAGAAATCTGGTAAAAAGCCAAGTATTAAAGACAGATCTGCAAACATCTATTCAAATATCCATATTTAGGGGCCATTATTCTTCTTCAAAGAGTGACAAAAAAATGGAAACTATTTCAGATGCCTGACAACAGTTGTATAAGACAATCTAATACTGCCCTCTGCAATACATTTGTTCCCTTGATAGCTGAATGTGGCAGACAAAAGTATTTCCTAATTCTGCCTGTTGCACCTACAACTGATTTGAGTTACTCTGCCAGAAAAGTAACCATGTGGGGAGGAGTTCTTGAACAGCAAGAGAGTATCAAGAGCAGGGACCAAATGATCAGACTAAAACCAAAGTAGGATTCACTTTTCTATTATGGTATTTTCAACACATTTCTCACACTAAAGTCCAGGATAATACAATGTAGTTTTCTTTATTTAAAATAGTCTTTAGAGACTATAGTCTGGGGGTTTTGTGGCTACCACAGTGCATGAGCACTAAATTCTGTGCCATGTTTTTCACTTTTAAGGTTCTGATCAGCAAACAATTACGATCACTTGCTTCAAACCATCTGTCATTTGAAGTCTTCTTTGACATACAACACTAATCCTTGGAGTATTTTGCTCCACTAGTCCTTTCTTGGTTTTAAAAATAAATTTTAACCCTCTCCGTCACTCTTATTTCAATGTCGTCTGTATAATGAGATTGAAACATCTGAAGTCTGTTGCTTCTTGTTATAAATAAAATTAGTTAATTGGTTTTTGCATAGTTGTTTAGTTAAAAAGTGTTAATTAATAATTAAAAGTTAATGAATTAAGTTGTTATATTTTGTTAGTAATTAAAGTTATAGTTGATGTTACTAAGGGTAAGAAAAGATGTTTGTATTCCCAGTTAATATTGTTAAATTGATCCCAAACTCCAATTCCCCAGTTAAATGTTAAAACGTGTTATTTAAAGTTTTTCTTTAATGTAAACAGTTGTAATGTTTCATGTACACCCCATTTATGTTATTGGATTTGTTTTGTGACACTTTTATTTGAAGTTATTAATCATTTTTAAATATTCCTATCCCGGACACGAGCCAGGATAAGGGCTGATATTAAAGGACAAAAGCTATTCTTAGCTCTCTCTCAACGGTCGGTGAGCTGCAACCATGACAACCATGCATACTAATGAGGGACTTTTCCCGCCGTTGAGAGGGGGCTGAGATCAGCCCTGACAACCGGACTGTGATTGGATCACTGAATATGAAGTCACCTGGAAATCAACCAACTACAGAGAAGCAAAGGGGCGGACTATGGGCGGCACCAAGTCCTCAGAGAACTCTATAAAAAGAGGAACACCCAGAAACTCTTGTCTTTCTCTCTGGAAGACTAGCTCCTGAGAGGACCCGGTGCTGCTGCTCGGTCAGCCTTCCCTGCTTTTGGGACTTTATTCTTATAACAGCCAGCAGCACTGACCAACCTTTGCTCTGTGGCTCACTGCCTTACAAGGCACACAAGCGTCTCCAATTCCCGCCCGGGATTTTTACATTTTTATTTTAACTTTTATTTTTCTGTAAACAATAAATTATCTTTTTAAGATAATTTTAAGGCTGTTTCTCTTTTTATTCATAACACTTCTCACCACAGAAGGTGAGACAACACTGCCCGAACACCCCTCCTGCTTGCTCAGTGCATTTCTGCTCATCACCTTGTGTCTCCTGCTGTGCGTTATGGTACCCCCTTCTCCTGCCTGAGGTGATTAATAGATTACTATTTTAATCTTGGGGTTCACTTTCGTTGGTTCCTCAGCAGTCAAATGCCTTTTTCATAGACCTGGAGAGCTGCTGCCAGTCACAGCTCTTCAAGTAATGCTCACCTTTATTTACATGCCACTTTACCTTACTTAGCCTTTCATTTGATTTTCCTGGTCTGTATTTGCTAGACCCATACTGCTGTATTTGAACTAAGGTGGCAGCAAAAAAAGGGACTGATTCATATCTTGCTCCCTTCTAATTTGCCAGAGTCTTCATACTTTCCACCTTTTGCTCTTCATTTGGTGAGTTCTCTTTTCATGAAGACAGTTCTTATCAGCCAAATTCAAAGAAGGCCATCATCCTTACATATCTGGCTTACTATTCACGACAATCCTTCCTTTTATCTGACATGTCATATAGTGTGGCTCTGATTACACTTGCACAGCTGTAAATATATTTTCTTAAATGGAGGTTTTCCTGACATGAACAGAAAGCCCTATAATTTCATAGCATAGCTATTCAATTTAGTTAAAATAGGGATTTATTATTATTTTGCAAGAAGAAGATGCTTTCATTCTGACCTAGATAAGAATCTCTTTCTCTTCCCTTCTTAAGACAACTATGAAAATGAGATATTAAATCTCCTATGGAGAGGAGACTTGGACAAATCAATAATTTATGTTATGATTTTGAGAGACTTTCACCTTGAGGAAGTGCCAGCCCTATCGTAATGCTGTACATCTCGTTTGAAAATGTTTTCCATTACTAATCGGGAGAACCTTTTTTTTTCATATTATTTATACAAGGCTCCTTTGATTTTCAGTGTGTGACACTTCAGAATGAAAATGGTGTCTGCATTAATTAAAAAAAACGAAGAAGAGAACTCTTACTTTCCTTCCCCCTCACTTAAAATCCAAGTAAAACGCTGGCAGGCAACACTCAGCATGTAGTGCTCTACTTCCAACCATGAACCCCTTTTAAAGATTTCTGTCATTTTAGCTGCTTCTGGCTAAAATCACTGGTTCTAACAGTGACTAGGAAAGAAAAATGAGCAGAGAGTAAAGAGCAGAATGGGGGGTAGGTACACATAGCAATTAAATAAGCCTTCTACAAATCTCAGGCAGAGAACATGTCAGTCATATGGTTCCTAAACAAGACCCTGGCAGTGCCAGGTTTATGCTGAGGCCTTTGGGGAGAAAAAACACATAACTTTATGGCCATGCACCTTTCTTTTGACCTTACAAGACAGCTTACTAAAGAGCAGACTGCCACATCAACAGCTCACTTCCCCAAATCTCCCACTGTTTGAAGAAATCTTCATCATGACTTGCAGCAGCACATTCTAGCCACTGGCTTGCTTTGTCCTCGAGATTGGATAATTAATGGTCACCCATTCTTACCCATTGCACCATAGGTCCAAACTGCTCACAGAAAGTGAGGTAGCATGCCGAGGTCTGCCCACACAAAGTACACACACAGGAGCTGCTGGAATGGCGTAACCAACAGCAGGGCCGGGACCAGCCTCTTGGGATAAGTTCCACATTTCTGCCTCAGCCACTGCACGCAGCTGTGACATTTTTGAACCATACCTGGAGACAGCAGATGACCTTCAGGCCTTGTGGAAGTTGAACTTGTGCCTTACGACTCTATGCCAAGTAAATTGACTCCCTTACCACTTTATATCAAACCAAATCTAAGACATGACAAAGGGCTAAGAAATCTGGAACAGGAATGAAGGAGGAAAAGAGAAATTAAGGGAGAGTTGTTTGGGCTAGGATTTTGAGTGTTAGCACCAACTTCCAGCTCCAGCAGATTTCAAATGTTAAAATGAAGCACCACTCTGCAAAATTTTTACAGATTTCTGGGATGAAATTACTTCCTTTGTGCAGATATTTGACTATCACTCCAAACTCTTTCTCACAATTCACTGCTATCACTGTGGGAAAAAAAATTCTGAGCTACATGATGTTGGAAATATTCATCTATTTTTGATCACAATCTGAAAAAATATAAGTCCGTATAGTATTGAAAGCAAAGGAAAAAAAACCAAACAAACCCATTTATTTTCCCCAAACCTTCCAAGTCTTGATAAAGTCTTCATGTTGTGGTTTTACATAACAGGACATCACATCAAGCAGGGCACAAATCTAAAACAAACTCCAGAAACACAACTTTCTTCAAAACAGAAAGCATGGTTTTATTCAAATATTCTTTTTCACACACTATTAAAACCACTGTAGGTAATGAATGAACTGATAGGATGACAAAGAAGTTTCTGGTCCCTGGGCAATTTAAGATTATTCAACCCTTATCTCAAGATGAAAAATAGTAACTGTTGGGTTTTAAACAACATCAAAATTTGATCAAAACTCCCAGTGCAAATCAACTTACACTGGGAAAGGAAACCCTACAATCTTTAAACCCTACAATCAGATATATAGAATGGCAGCTATATAGCTGAGTCCCTCCTAACTCTTAATCTCACTTATTCCCTCCCCACTTTCATATTAGATTTTTCCTTTTTTCCTTACCTCCCCACTCCTACAAAGCATCTCAGCTATCCACGTATGTACAGAGCATTCATGGCAACAACTCTGTGACTAAGACAAACTGATTAATATGTAACATGATCTTAAAAAATGCATGTGAAATATGCAGAGACATCAACTTTCATTTTGTCCCTTTTTCACATTGAAGGGACACAGTTTCACAGTTTAGCTAACAAAGAGTGTCAGAATAAATCACTTGTATTCTGAAACCTAGATAATTCATCTGCTAAACAAGAAGAATTATTTGAAATTAAGCAAAGGACTGGAATTCTCCTACCACAGGATGGCACAGAATGTGCTGTTTAAATATCAGGGCATCCAGGACATTTTGGTATGTCATCTGAGGCCTTAAAAATGTGACATATGAAGTGAACTTCCATCTTAGCAGTCACCAACCAGAAACTTTTTAAGAATCTTCACTGCGTTTAGAAGATTGGTGTAGCAATTATTCATTTTCATATCTGGATCTGAAATGACTATTTTGCAAAATGTAAAACCAAAAAAACTGTGCCATCATTTGTCATGCTTTTGTTATTTCACCTACCTGCTCATTATCAGAAAAGGAATTTTTTTAAATCCTAAAGAATCCTTAAAGGGCTTAAAGCATCCTTTAAGAGTGACAGAGATGGGCTTTTATTTGTGCAGTGGTGTATGATGAGTGTTCATATAAGCGATCATGGGTATATTAGAACTACTCATTCAGAAACCTCACAGACTGGTGTCTTTGGATATTGCCTGTGAAGAGCAACTTTAAAAAGAAAAGCATGAAGGAACTATTTACAGTTCCAGTCAGCCTGGTAAGATGAACAGTAGTGTGTAAGTTGGGTAGTTATCTCAAAACTTTAGCATTTGAAAACACTAGGCTTCAGAAACCACACTCAGAGTAAAATCTGACATAAATTGCATCTGCATGAAATTGTTCAAGTAATTTTGAATTGACACATTCCTAGTAATTCCCAGCCATGTTTGTTTGGAAACAATTAAACAAAACTTGTTTAAAAAGTAATCTGTTGATGCATTTGCTCCATCTCTTCCAACAAATAATTCCACTCCAAAAGCTTCACTGTGGTTTTCATAATGTATGCTTTTTTTTTCACCTGGGTCATTTCTTACCCATGTGAAAGTTCTACTGTCTCACTTTCTGCCTTCAACAGTTTGAAAACTTTAGAGAAATCATTAATATTAAGAAGAATGCCAAAGACGATAGTTTTCTCATCTTGTCTTTGTTTCTCTTTTCCTCTGGGCCACATAAGGATATTCAAGTCAGCAGAGACAGTGTTGCTCTTGAAAAAACCTGCCGATTTAATATTTAGTAGGTGATGGATTCCACCTCAACAATCAGACTCTGGAATAAAAATAGTCTGAATCCCACTCAGTGCCATCCACAAATCCATAGATAGAAACCCAAAGTATTGTACAGCACAACATTTCCTGCTCAGTAAGCTTGAGACAAGCTGCTGTGATTCCCTATATATACACATATATTCTGAGCTGATGCCTGTCAAACCAGCCCCTGGTTAAGTGGCAAGCATAATATAGCTTCCTTTCCCTAGAGGTAACTGTCCTCATTACTGAAGCGAATGAACCCCTAGGTGTATAATAGAATCTTCTTTAAAATATTCATCATATGACAGCTGATATTCCAGCCATATTTGGCTGGAATGCTACATTTTGGGGAACTTAGGACTCCATAATCAATTAACCTAGCATTTTGCTCACCATCTAATTTATTTTGTTATCATAAATCATTAAACATTTATGTTAGTATGTAACTTGTTATTTTCCTGTTCAGGACTGAGCAAGACATGCAGACCAGGGTTTCTCTTTCTGCAGCAGTATCCATTAAAACATCGGGACTAGCAAAGCTGAAACTTTGCACTTTCCCTCCGCCGGAAAACATCAACTTCTCCAAGGTGAGTCACATCATCCAGCACAGTTCTGTTTCCTTCACACTTCCCAGAATCAACACTTCAGGCTGTGAAAACCTCCCTCTGCCAGCAGGTCTCAGGAAGACCATGGGCATGCAGGAGGAAATAACACAGGGGCCAGGATACTCCACTAGAAATCAGTACAGAGAAGCTATGCAGGGAGAGAAGGAGACAAATAGAGCCGCAGGTTATGCACCCCAAACATTTCCATGTTCAAACACCAAACAATGCCTCTCCATTCTTGCTTCTTTCTTAAAACAAATACTGTGTTTTCCCCTGCCTACTCTTCCCATTTTTTCCCTTCCTGTTCTTAATTACAGCCACAAACTTCAGTAGGTCCTATTCCACATGCCCTTGCACTGTTATCACCTCGCAGCACAAGTGCCTGCTGCCTCTTCACTTTAACCTTCCCCAAGCCTTCCCTGTCCAGTTCCGTGCGAGGCGCGTAAGGCAGGCACACAAATGAGCCCCGCCGGTGTGGGGGCAGAGCGTCACCGACATGCAAGGCTGCAGAGGAAGTTTACACAGCACTTGCTCAAACTCTGCAAGCCTTCCTGACACCAGCTCAGCATTCCAGCACACCAGCATCATTTTAAAGTGATTTCTCATGTGATTAGTGCTGTCTCTCCGTTCCCACATGCTACTCAGACATTGGTGGCAAAAAAAAAATCATTCTTACTCTCATCAGGACTTGTTTGTCATCAGAATCCCTCTTTAGTTTTAGTCATTTGCTTAGTTTTAGCCCACTTATCTCATTATGCTGGTCTAATTAAAATCATTTGCTGACAAATATTGTCAGTAATGTAACAGTTGGCTAAATTAACACTGGCTTAGCCTTAGCTTTGTTATCAGCTTAACTATGCAGCACTGATTGATGAGCATTTTAAAGCAGGAATTCCTTTCTTCAGGTCAAATGCAGAGAAGGCAAAGCTGAAGACTTGAATGTGATACATCAACAAGTCTCACCAGAAGAAAGTCAGGTATAATTGTGCAGAATTCAAACCAAACTCATGTCTCCACAACTTCCTTGCAAGCTTGGTCATAAAAACAAAGATGCATTTGGCCCAGCCTGTTAAAACAGCAGGAGCAACAGAGCTTAATATCTTGTTCTAAAATTACTTTTATAAGAGTATATCTTGTAGTCTGATTCTTATTTACTTTTTTGGCATAAATTGAGTGTTTCTAGACAACAATTATTCCTACAGACAAAACTTAATTGCAATATTCATCACCATATATGTCTAAATGATAGGGATGCTGAAGTGTTTTATAGTGAAAACACATCCAATTTTAATGAAGTTCAAAAGAAGAAATGTTTATTTATGGATTAAAGTACACAAAGATCTGCTGCTCACACTTTCTGAAATACTGACAGCTTTTTTTTTTTTGCCTTTTTTTTTTTTTTTTAAAGAGAGAAAGAGAATGCAAGGGAAGGAAAGACTTCACATCTTGTACATAGCTGTGGTGAGTGGATCAATGTTCCCAGCAGACAGGCAGAGCTCCTGGGTCTTTTGACACTAGTTGAGATCAGATGATATACAACTGAAGACTGAAGACAAAGTTGCCTCTAAGAGGTTGCATCTGGTGAAAGGGTGGAGATGTTTTGCTGATAACCCATGACAGCTGCAGGGGGATGTCTCAACACGTCTTGAGAAAGACTACATATCTCTCTGTTTGGGGCTCAGCTTTGCTACTGTTCAAATTAAGTGACATCGTTTTAACACTCCTAAAGAAGAAAAAAGGTAGAATTCAAACCAGAACAATATCCTGCAGAAAAGTTCTTTCTATTTAGTAGGTTCTTGTGAGAAAAAAAAAAGCATAACTATGTATCTAAAATTAGCCTCTCCGCTGAAGACCTAAATTGAAAACAACTTTAAGAGAAGTTGTGAAGGTTTCAGAGCAACATATAAATGTAACAGAACTATGAAAAAAAAATCAAATACAGAGAAAAATCCAAGTTTTGGATAAAATTTTCAGAACACTCTTATTCACTTCAGGAATTTGCAGCCAACACCTACTGAATGAGATCTGTTGCTGTTGGTCTCCAGAATGATCCATTAGATGAGGGTGCACAGAAATATTACTGGGGGAATACCAACCTCCCAGAGATACAGATTCAGCCTGCTTGGAATCAGATATTTGGAAAGAAACTAGAAAACTGTGTCTGTGCATAGACTTGACAGTGCTCCACTGGAACAACCAGAACCCAGGTTTGCACAGGCTCCAGCAAGTTAACTTGCGCAAGAAATCCCAACTGCTTAAAAAAACGTAATTCGGCCTGGGGAGCGGAGTAAGCGGGAAAAGGGAACTATAACAGACAGGTAATCCTTATCGCTCTGAAAACCACTGCTATCACTGACCTGCTGCCAAACCATCCAAAGACAAGAAAATTTACAATCTGCTGCCATTATTACAGTCCAATTCTCTATGGATTCAACCACAGGAAAACAGTCCAGAGTTAGGCCTCAGCTTACACTACATGGACTGAGAAAGGGAAAAAAAGACAATTTTTGCTAAGCCAGCTAACAACACGCTGCTGCTCCAACACTCTGCCTCAGGCCATGCAGCCTCAGCTGCACCATCTGCCCTGGAAAGACTCCAGGGAGGAAAGAGCAGCTGAGAGTGCAACAAGTTGAGGATCCAGTATAACCATGACTGTTCTGTGCTACGAGTTCACCTGAAACCTCACCTCCCCAGTTCCTGTTTCTTGTTCTCAGACACCTACTTTGTTAAATTATTTTTGATGTGTCCTCCTCTATCCAGATGTCTTAATTACTTGTTTCTCTCTAGGTGCTGGTTTCATATGCCTTTCCAGTGTGTAACCTTCTCCCTGAATTCAAAAGGGACGGCATCCTGGGTAACAGCACAGTGAAATGCCACTTACAGTGGAGGCCTTAGGCACCAGGAATAAAACAAACGTTGAGATTGTTTTTAAGAGCAGTAAAACCCCCTCCAAGATCTTGTGACATCAGTTATCAGAAACAGAGATAAAATGCTTTTCCTATTTTCAGCAGCAACATTCCCATTGATTTTAACACTGCAGGCTATACCCCTGTGCACTGAAACAAATCACCTGTATATGAGTGCAGCCAGGAAGAAGTGGCCTCCAGCAAAGCAATTTCTTCTCTTTTGGTTCTGAGGAGTAATAGTAGAAAGATCTGTCCCTTCAATCTGTATCTCAGTCACATCACCCACAAAGAGATGTAAAGTTCTGGATCACGCTCTTTTGTTTCCCTTTCCTTGACACCTTACCAGGCTTCCCATTTTGTTTGTACATTTCCTTTTCATTCCTGACATGCAAAAGTTACCAACTTTATATGAGGTCATAATGTAAAGACGTGTGTGCTTTCTGAAGGTAGACAGTGTTAGCTAAGGAATGAAATTCAGTGGTCTCCTAGGGGGAAGGCAGTATGAATCAGCTGCAGATTTAATGTGAAAACTCCATTTTGGATAATGGGTCAGCGAGCAGATTGGGGAGGTTTAAGTGCAAGTCTACAAATTCAGGTGGAGAATGTGACTATCGTGCTGGCAGTGCAACAAGACACACTCCCTTTGCAATGTTCATTCACAAGAGAGAAAGAATAAGAGTGACTTGTGAGCTGCCCTGCCTCAACCTGCACAGCAGAGGAGCTGTGGCTGTCCCCTTATTACACACTGTACACCCTAACACCCCTTCTACCAACTTCAGAGGCAACAATTCCCATGGGCCATCTCCACATCAGGCTAGAAAATGCTCCTTGCAGTTTCCCGGCAGTGACTGTTGTCCTAAAACCCCTCCATGCTCCCCAGCTGTACACAGTTCCATGTGACAGGGATGTATCCTGAGGTCTGAGCGTACACCTGAAATATTTTGCTACTGTCTTCATAACATCAATAAATATCAATAAATCTTAAATTGCCTTGAGCAGGAGCAGGATAGGAACCTTGCACAGCACCACATGAGTTGCTGAATGGAAAATGTACATTACCTGGAAACTGCCTCATTTTAAAAAGAGACTTGGGAAAAATCTGACATTGTTTTCATCTTTACAGAGGGATTTAAAAAGACACCTGAAAATAATTTAGAAATCTGCGTATGTTTTTTACATAAATATGCATTATTTTCTGCTTTTCAATACCCAAATCCTGATTATTTCCACCGGTCTTACTGCTCTGCAGGCAAGCACTGCTTCTCTGCTGCTACCTCATCACATCCCCAAGGTAAAGGCAGGACCTGTTCTTACATGTTGAAAACTAGCACAGAGCAGAATTTAATGATCAGAAAAGTACATATTACACAGGCAATTGCAAACATTTCAGTGCTCAGGATTTTGAAGGAAGTTATTTCTATAGTACAGTTATGTGGAAAGTTTTCTGAAATAGTCACATGTATATTTCAATCCATCGTTGGGACCTGGATGTCCAGTAGATAGATTACAAAATCTAACTTGCTACAATTTTGGTATCAGTGCTTACCACTGCCAAATCCATGTCCTCTGCCATCTCTGATAGAATCCCATCATCAGCTCAGGGAATACGAAGTGATACCCACCAGAATAGAAAGGATACAGATGTTCAAACACTACAGGAGACGAAGTCAAATTTCCTAGGCCAGGGAAGAATGTGAGGAGGAATGAAGGAGAAGGAATGAGCAAAATGTCCTCTTGCAGCAGGTCCCTTCTGCTCCTCCAGAGGGACGTGCAGCTTCACATGACCTCTGTCAATGAACAACAAACATGCCGTGAGGTTCAGAAAGGTAACGGGGGGGCGGGAGGAGAAGGCAGCATAAAAATACTCCCTCAGAACAGAACAGGTCGGAAGAGCAGTCAGAGGATGCAGATCCAGCCATTCATTGGCAGTTCTTACCCAGTGGTATTTCTCCCCTGAGGGCCCTTTGGCAGCTTCTGCTGAAGCGACCCATTTGTTGCAGCCCATATCCAGGGAACATGACCTGGTGCCACCACACCAGCACCAGTGGCACTGTTTTGGATATATCATAGAGCAGAAGAGTGAACCAAGCAGGGAGATTTAATTTTTATTCCTTAAAGGGAGAAGACATCAGGAAAAGCTACCTGTAATGACTCTGTCCTCAGCATAAATGGAGGGGTTTACAAGGGCTTTGCTCTCCATAAACATTTTTAGAGGGAGAAAGTTACCAGTTTGGCACATTTTGCCAACTGTGTGACCTATTTATATTCCTCTGTATTTTTCACAAGTGCAACATGCAAAAGGCAAACATCTGCCCATCTGAACAAAGACAGTGAGACAGAGTTGTCCTGTGACACCACAGGATACTCCTCAGAAAAACCTATTAGGAGGTTCAGAGGCTGTAAGGAGGAAGAGACCCCCTGCTCACAGCATGCTTGTTTTCCTTTCCTGTGATCATACTAGAACACTGCAGACTGTGTCTATGGCTTTCCATGCATGGAAAAAACAACGCCAAGGACTCTTTTAAGGTCCCAAATCCTTCCATTAAATTACTAACCAAAACAATGTTATTGCAATCAGTATAAGAAGTACAATAAAGTCTGTGCAAGTTTAGATGCAATTTAAAAAGTACATTTATTAGTATGTACCAAATGCTTTTTAACTTATCTAATTATCTTAAATTTACAGCATTGGTCAACTACTTATATTTTTAAAAAATACTACCCATGACACAAATGACATTATCCAGATTATGACAGGCACTGAAATCTGTGAACCAGGTTTCCAGGTTCTTGCAGGTGGAGATCAATACAGCCAGCCAGGCAGAGCAAAAATCTGCACAGAACACAACCACAGCATCAGGCCAGGTTGGATGGGGCTTTGAGCAGCCTGAGGTAGTGGAATACCCACCATGGCAGGGAGGGTGGAACTAGGTATTCTTTAGTGTCCCTTCTCATCCAAACTGTTCTATGATTCTATCAGTAAACTTTCCTTTTCTTAGCTGACCTTTTACATCTGTCTATTCCTTTAGGATCTACTTGTTTTAACAACAAATTTTTTTTCTACTTTAGGGAAAAACTATTCTTTTCCCTAATGGGAATAATCTGAAGCAACCACTAGTCACTTTTTTAAGAGATGCCCATTCAAAGGCATGTTCCAGAGACTCACATTAATTGCATGAAAAATAGTAAGTTCTGACATACTGCAAATGCACTGAATGCTTGACATTTTTATGATTATGCTAATGTTGTGACATTTGATGTGCTTGTTTTTGAAAAAACATCATGCAATTAAGTTCTCTGAAAGAAAACCAGAAAGAAACAGATCAATCACTGAGAAGGCAGAAAGAATGAAAACTGCTTCTACCATCTTTAGAAACAAATGCCTGGTAGTTGATGGCAAACATTTGAACTAGATATTTCAGATTTGTCAGTTTTACTCTGAAAGTAAAGAGCACTGATAGGGTGACTTTCAATTTTTAGCACAAGCAGTGGCTTCACTTTCACCTCTTCCCTCTACCTTTGAAGTATAATAGCATTTGTCATAAAATGACTCCATCACTGAAAGAATTACAACTCTTAGAAAACTATTACTTCCCCTTAGTCAATTCCAAAATATGCATAACCTAGTTAGGTCATGGAACCCTGCTTTTAACTTCATCCCCTTTTAAAACATGTTGTCTGCTTCAGTTATATCCCAAAATTAAAGTAGGAGAGAGATAAGATTTATAAATGTTAATATAGATAATTTCATAATTCCTCTCCCCCACCTACAGATCTGCAAATTAACAGGAAGAACCAGAGAACTAAAAGATGCTCTACTGAAACAGCACAGTGTTTGATGGCAGGAAGGCTACATGGATCCGAGCTGTGGAGTCAAGAAGAAATACAGAAGAGCAGCAGACTCTGGAGGAGAACCACAGGGGGATCCAACTGCTTATTTTTGGTACAAAGCTACAGAAGACATAAGAAACGGCTACAGGTTAACTACATCAATGCTAAGAAGCAAAATCCATCCCCTTCAGCAGATCCTTGGAAGCAGTTGCTCACTGAAAAACCTGAAGTAACTTAGTAGCAAGTAGATGGACATGCTAGAGAAAGTCCACTGAAGGGCCAAGCAAACTTTGGAAGCAAATTAATAGCACATTCATAACCTCAGGGGCTGTATACATTTAATCTCTTGTTAAAGACAAGTACTAGTCAGATTGAGTTTAAAAATAAATCTAACTTGATGGAGATTTAGTATTGATGAAATCGAGAATCAGCTCAATTCCAAGAAATTCAATTTCTTACATAATACATAATCAAGGCAACATTAGCAAGCTTAGGAAACTGCAAAAAGAGACTACAAAAAGGGATTTTATCAAAAAAATTGAACTCATGGTCAATTATTGGCAAATCCTGACTTAAACTCTGAAAAATAAGGTTATAAAGAGGTCTAAGCTAGAAAACTGTAGGAGCAGTTTCAGCTCTTCTCCCTGAGACAGTGCAAGATAACTATTTAATTTAAAGAATTGGTCTAAAATTCAAGGGGAGAAATAAAAAGGGTATTCAAAATCAAAAGGAATGAACCAGCAAAACACAAAGCCTAAGTAACTACTCTCTTCAGCACATTCAGAGACTCCTACACCTTTTCTGTTCCTAATAAAATGTGTACACCTAAACTTTATTGACGTTCTCAGTATTTAGCTTTTTTCAGATGCATGCACATTAATAGTGTAGAGCCACCTGACCTACAGAAAGATCTCCTTATATGATTGACATGGCAGCAGATGCAGCATTTCTTGAACAGAAGTGACAATTAGTGGGTCCCCCTTTTGCCACCCCTCCAGTATGACATTAACCCTTCCTGAGTTACTCCCCTACAGCATAAAAGTAAACCCTAAGCTTCCCAGATCAAACATGCTTCTCTTGGGATGTTTTATCTTGGAGACACCTCAGTATCCCAAGTATTTCTGTCCTTGGTCATATTCTCTAATAGACACTTTCTGCTTTTGCTGGCTGCAAGCAAAGTCTTTGAGAAAGCTGACCCCCTGGCTAGTGGTGGTCAGACAGGAAACAAAATCTGGAGGACAGAGTGTCTCTTCCTACTGAACTACGTGCCTTAGGTAGCTCTATGCCAACATGTGAGCCCAACTATGAACACACTGCTCACCTGTAGGTATGCATGTAGCAGAAATATACCCCAAAATCTTAAGCTTTTAATGATGGCAATTAACTTCTCAGTACAGACCAGTGTCTAAGCTACATGACCTGTAAAGACCAAGACTGAACCAGACCAAACATACTACAGCCCATTTTATCCAGCTGGGACCAAACTGTGAATGCGTTGGGTAGATTTCATCTTATTTAATCCCCTGGAGTATAGGTGCCCATATCTGAACAAGTTAATTTGCGTTGTTTTGGGGTTTTTTTAAGTTAAAGAAGAAAACCACACATTTAAAGGTCATTCATCTGTTTTGCTGATCTACACTACAATGAGATCGATAACACCTTAAATTTTGTTAAGTGTCCTGGGGTGATGTTATGAGTCGTCTATATTCCTTAACCATCTGCTTAATGCCCAAGGACAGGATACCTTTAAGGCGGACCCGGGGGCGGGGCCAGAGTGGCAGGGCCCGGGTGCGGGTCAGTTGAACGGCTCGGCCCAACGGCTCAGGGGGGCAACGGCCTCAGCCGTGCGGGGGAGAGGGTGCAGCAGGAGCGGTGCCCTACTTCAGNCCCTTCCCTTCCCCCCCTTTTCCCAAACGCGTTGGTCTCTGTCTGACTTGATAAATAAAGCATAATTATTAGCTTAGAAATTTTGAACACAATGCAATCTTCTGCTGACAACAGAGACAAGACACGGCAGGCTACTAGACTCAATACACCTAAATTATTCTTCTCCTAGCACTCCACATATACCCTACAATGAAGCTACTTTGTTTTCCACCAGTAGAGAGGACCTTTGGCTGTTTCCATCTTAGCTTCCTTATCTGATTTTTGTAATGCAGAGAAGTAAAATGATATTTTGCTTAAGCACTTTCTTCAACCTTTGTGAATCCAAATCAGAAATGGAAGCATGCCTAAGGCATTCACTCTTCAATATCTGGATGTTATAGGTTCTATTAGATACAGAAAAATGCCAAATCTGAATCTTGGTTTGAATTCATTTTCCTAGCCAAGATCTACTAGTAGAAACAAACAGGATCTAACATAGTAGAATATCAGACTTCAGACCCACCATAAGCTGATGTGGTTTTTTTAAACCCAAACCTGACTAATTAGGGGTTTTTAAACCCATGGTCATTATAATTAGAGAGAGGGTGAATATCCAATTGAATATCCAATTGAAATTAAGGTTCAATCAGAATTAAAACAGCTTCTGCTAAATTAAATTATTTTAAAGTATAAGTTGAACTAAAGAATGTAAAAATTTAAAAAAAAATAAAACAGGCTCATAGATATAGATCTTTTCTTTATCAAAATGGTATTGTGAAAATTAATTCATGAAATAGCCATAATTATAATGGTAAAGTCAAAGAAATAAAATTTAAAATAAGACAAATACTTTCTAAACTCTCCAAGATTTTGGCTACTTTTGCATTGCCAGTTCCCTCATTTCAAAGTGCTGAATTCACAACCATGAAAACTTATGACAACTGGGGCTACCCAGCATCTCTGAATCCCAGATCCAGAGCACCACACCTTCTTCCAAATTTGGAAACTCCTTTTGACAGTATTTGCCAACACAATTTCCTGTTCTACTATGCAACTCCTTAAACTACTCACAAATCGTTTCTTAGACCAAAGAGATCAAACCTCAGTTCCACTGGACACTGAGAAAGTCCTAACACTGATTGCAATGAGGTGAAAATTACCCTCTGCAGAAAGAAGTGGAGGGGGTGTATATAAAGTTATTTGCTGGATTTCTTATAAGGAGTCTTCCTTACCTTTGAGTCATTCTATAATAAATACCATATCATTGCTCAATTGTATAGAAATGGTGATTAGTGGTTCTGCAAATGTTTTGTTTGGGATTTGCATTTTCTCATCAAAGGATAATTCTCTGCCTTCATATGCTGTCAGCCTCTTTCAGATGAGACAGCTCAGCACAGAGATGCCTCAAATATATCAGGAAGAGAAAAAAACATATTAAACCACAAAAAAATGTACAAGCTAAACACAGAGACTCTGAGTTCAACCACAAGGGCTTGGAAATTAAGGGAGTTCTGGCAGAATATTTTGGGTTAAATAAATACCATGCTCTGAAATTGAAGCTAATTGCTTTAAAAAGAAATTTCAGAGACTAAGGCAGAATGAAAAGCAGCAGGGAATTTTAGCTTCTGCTCCCAATTTCTGGCTTCAAAATCTTTTTACTTTATTTTACAAGTGAAACTTTGGGTGTTCTGTATAGTTTAAACAGCTGGCCAATACACGTGCTGTAGACCCTCAGCCATGAGGAAGTGGTTGATAATGGAGAAGGGATAATAGTGTGGTGCCACCATCCATTTCAGAGCTCCTAAGATATCCCTGGGTTTTGGTAGGTGCCTCCCACCATACCGATGTGGTCAAGGAGCTCCAAACTCATTTGCACTGTGATGATAATGCTGAACAGAATTTTCTGTACCCGATCCAAAAAGACAGTTCTTTGGGTTGCATTGATTTTGTTAAGAGGGATTTCACATGCATTTACTGCTGGCTAGCACCATAATGCTATAATGAGAAATATCCATTTATGCTTTTTACCCTTATTGCAACTCAACAAAATGCTGCTTTTCCTTCAGCATGTCCAAAACTGTAAACCTGCAATAGATCATCACATCCTNTCTGTACCCGATCCAAAAAGACAGTTCTTTGGGTTGCATTGATTTTGTTAAGAGGGATTTCACATGCATTTACTGCTGGCTAGCACCATAATGCTATGATGATGCAAGTGCTACTATGATGCAAGTGTGCAATAGCCCTACAACTGAAGAAGCAGGTGTCCGTACAGAATAGAAAGAGGGCTGAGCCACAGACTCTGGATATGGGACACTCCTGATGTGAAAAAAATGATTTAGAGCCCATGGCTTACTTAGGTATGTAGTATAATAACATAAACAGCATCCATTTGACAAACGTTGGTTTGTCTTTGTAGAAGTCAAGGCTTTAGTTTCGTGATTTACAATGTATAAAAAACTTTGATGAATCTAACAATTAAACTGGATTATTGATTTTTTTTTCTTTAAAGGTATTTCTCTTGATGCTGTCTCTAGAGGTTGGCATCCTATACAAAAAATATAATGTAAGCAATCATTGTGTTTCTTACAATGTACTTTAAAAATAGATGACAAGTTAACAGAATGGTGAATTTTCTAGTACCAGATCTAAGTCTGAGAACATCAGAAAGAGCATCATTTGGAACTAACTGAGATGTAAATTTACAGTTTTAGGATACCTGTCCATTAGGTGTGAGCCGAACTCATTCCACTACACAAATCTGTAATAACATCCTTAGCGAGACTAAAACTAGCAGCCCCACAGCCATACATTGCATATCCTTCTGCTTAAGGTTTCCGTTTCCACTCAAGACTTGGGCAACCATTTTGTTTTACATGATCAATAAATGGCTGCTCAAACAACATACGCTGCTGATACAGCCTTCATTCGATCGGTTTCTGGATTCACTGCCCATGAAAGTCTGGAAAACAAGTATAGCACTCATTCGGAACCACAAAATGGTTGAGGTTGGAAGGAACATCTTGAGGTCAACCAGTCTAACCCCACTGCTCAAGCAGGGTCACCTACAGACAGTTGCCCAGGCCCATGACTAGATAGTTTTTTAATATCTTTGAGGAGGGAGACTCCACATGTTCTCTTGAGCATCCTGTGCCAGTGCTCAGCCACCCTCAAAGTAAAAAAGTGTTTCCTCTCAAAAATGTTTCATGTTCAAAAGGAACTCCTGCTGCAGATGGAGCCCATTGCTTCTTGTCTTGTTATCAGGCACCACTGAAAAGAGGCTGGCACCCTCTTTGCACCTTTCCTTTATATATTTACTTATGTGGATAAGAACGTCTCAGAACCTTCTGTTCCCTGGGCTAAACAGTTCCAGCTCCGTCAGTCTTTCCTCACAANGTTTATCTTTGTAGAAGTCAAGGCTTCAGTTTCGTGATTTACAATGTATAAAAAACTTTGATGAATCTAACAATTAAACTGGATTATTGATTTTTTTTTTCTTTAAAGGTATTTCTCTTGATGCTGTCTCTAGAGGTTGGCATCCTATACAAAAAATATAATGTAAGCAATCATTGTGTTTCTTACAATGTACTTTAAAAATAGATGACAAGTTAACAGAATGGTGAATTTTCTAGTACCAGATCTAAGTCTGAGAACATCAGAAAGAGCATCATTTGGAACTAACTGAGATGTAAATTTACAGTTTTAGGATACCTGTCCATTAGGTGTGAGCCGAACTCATTCCACTACACAAATCTGTAATAACATCCTTAGCGAGACTAAAACTAGCAGCCCCACAGCCATACATTGCATATCCTTCTGCTTAAGGTTTCCGTTTCCACTCAAGACTTGGGCAACCATTTTGTTTTACATGATCAATAAATGGCTGCTCAAACAACATACGCTGCTGATACAGCCTTCATTCGATCGGTTTCTGGATTCACTGCCCATGAAAGTCTGGAAAACAAGTATAGCACTCATTCGNTTAATCATCTTCATGGTCCTTCAGTGGACTCTCTCTAGTATGCCCATGTCTCTGTTGTGTTTGGGAGGCCGTAACTGGACACAGCACTCTAGAGTGGCCTCATCAGTACTTCAGAAATCGGAAGGATCTCCTCCCTTGACCAGCTGGAAACATTTCTCCTTACACGACCCAGGATACATTTAGCCTTTGCTGCAAGGGCGCATTGGTAGCTCATGACAAGTTGGCATCCACCAGGTTGTTTTCTGCAAAGCTTCTTTCCAACCAGTTAGCCGCCAGCCTATGCTGGTGTGTGAGGTTGTTCAGGGCCTGTCACCTCTCCTTGTCCAACCCTGTAGGGTTCTTGTCAGCCCATTTCTCCAGCCTATCCAGATCCCTGTGGATGGCAGCACCACCCTTTGATGTATCAGAAGATAAACTTGTGCCTGAAGTGTAGAACTTGGGACTGCTTCCCCATCATTTTTTCCAGCATCCAGAACTACAACGCCTCTCCAGGTGAGTTACCAGATCTTTCCTTCTTGGGGCAAGTAAGCGATTCCCAGGTTCACCAGGTACACCTGCTAAGTTCTTTGTTGACTCCAACAGCACAAGGGACAGCTGGAGTTTACAGATAACCTTTTAATTAGGTTATTTTTAATTTAGGTTATTATTACATTCCTCATTAGAATGACATGGTTAAGGCACTGAAGTAAAAAAGGACTGTGCCTCACACTGACATGCTGACAGCAATTTCTCTTCTATCAAAACAAGCATCATAAAGACAGATTCTTTCTCATGAGTACCAGCAGATTTTTAAGAGAAAACAAAAAGCAATATTTGAACAAGGGGGAAAAAAGGTAGATTTATAAGAAAAACAAGGAGTTTTTTTTTCCTGTGGAAAAAGACTAGTGTCACAAGGTTCAAATATTTTAAAATATTAACTTTATTACCTGATTGAAATTCACTATAAAAATGTTATTCCAGAGAACTGATTAAACCCCTTGCCAAATGGTAACATATACATAAAAAAGACAAATCTATGATTTTTGCTAGCAAACAAACAAAAAGAAAGTTGCTTAATGCTACTGTGAGGCTTACTTCACCTCTTCTTTATAGCTTTTCATTAAATTCTTTTAACTCATGATCAAATCTTGAGTTATATTTAAATTTATTGAATTCAGGAATGATTCCAACAGCACCAGACTAACAAGAGAATCAGGCCCTAAGAGTTGCTTGTATAAATATTGTCACGCCTCAACACATACGCAACTTTTTCTTCAGTTTTTAACATTATTACATTTAAGAGGGAGGGCTCTTGCAGACTGCATATTCCTCACTCATCACTCCCACTTTACAAAACGTGTTTAATGAGGCTGTGATCAAGATCAATTTTACAAGTTTGCTTGGGTATGGTAAGCAAAGAGCTTTTGGACTACAGTGGAGCGAATGACTACAATACATTAGTCTGCAAACGGGGCTCCAAAAATAGAAACACAACCAAATACTCAAAGGACCATCAAACTTTACAGTGCCCCAAAGAGAAGTTTTTATGATCTCTAGAGGAGACACCATATTACGGCAAATTGAATTAATCCCAAATTTATTTAACAAGGCTGGACTGATATGATTCTTTTACAGTTTACTTCACAGCTGTTAAACATTAAACACATTTTAGACAATCATTGGATATTCATTTTACTTGCAATAACATTTTTATTGAAGTTAACATAATAGTACATCTGAAGAACTCTTTTGAAAATGTTCCCTTAGGAAAAAAATTATCTGCAAAGTAAATCCACGAATTGTGTGCCTCATGGGTTAGCCAATTTTGTGAATAAGTGAACACATATCATTATGACACTATCCTAATGCCATACACATCCCCTGCTTTAATATGCATAGTAGATGATTTGCTGTGGTTTATTTTATGAATATCACTGATTTACTCATCCTGGACAGGTCAAAAGAGAAACTACAGAGATTGTAAGCTACTGTTTTATAGCTTTTTCTTTCCTGTTTTGAGAAAGAATTATGTCAGACTAGACTTTTCTGCTCCCATAAGATCCTCCTCTGACTTCAAGGAAACTCTTCCCAGAAAAATTACTTTGGCCCTAATGCTGAAAGCTGACCTGTGTCAATGGACATCCACAATATCCCACTGAACTCAGTGGAGCTCAATATGAAGACGAAGGTTTTGTTGATTTAGTGTGAAGAGAAAAGTATAAGTCACACGTTTCCAAGGTAAGGCTTGTACTTGTACGTACAGTGATTAACTGGCTCATGTTTAGCTGCAAGTCACACCAGCCTACTTTCCTAATGAAATGTAGCAGGAATTAAATGAGAACAATAAAATGGTTTCAAATTCTCAGTTCCTTTTCTGTCCTGAAAATGTATTCATTTCAGTGACTTTCTGACAATTTTGCTTATAAAAAGATTTCAAAATGACCCTATGGAAATAGATTTTTTTTGTAAGCCCTTTTTCTCTATATCACCCAATTCTGTTACACAAAAAGAAATAGCCTTACTTTGTAGTTTGCATTAAAATTTGTGTTCTTCTGACAATAAACTTCATTGATCAGAACTGCAGTGAAGATAAGTTGCATGTAACTGTCCTGAGATGACTCTTCACAAAATTCTACCCGAGTTTGAAAGTCTCCTTTAGCAGAAATTTAATAAACCTATAGCCACAAAAAAACCTTCACGTTTTTTCAAAGACTTTAATAAGCTGCTTGTAATTTTTTGTGGTTCATTGAAGGAAAGGGAGTCAAGAGGAAAATTCC
>WEIT01012700.1:0-89993 GCA_013389985.1 Dryoscopus gambensis | reverse complement strand
TGCCTTCCAGCTGCTCTGCCCCAAACCCAAGCAGCTTAGTGGGGCCGCCGCGGCACGGCTGTGCTGCCCCTGGGCCAGCAGGCGGACGGCCACAATGGGCCCTCGGCACACCGGGCAGGCGGCAGCGGCCTCGGCGGCAGCCCGGGGCTGGATGCAGCCGTGGCAGAACACGTGGCCGCAGGGCTCCACGGCTGCGGGGCTTTGCAGGGGATCCACGCAGATGCGGCAGATCCTCACGGCTCGGGGCGCTGCTGCCTCTTGCCTGGCCTCCTCCATGGCTGCTCCCGGACTCCTCTCAGCTGCTGGCAGGACTCGAAGCCTTGGCTTCCGCTGCTGGCACTCTGAGCTTCCTCAACCCCTCGTGGCACTCAGAGGTTCCTCAGTCACTGTCAGGACTCGGAGGCTCCTGACTCGGAGGTTCCTCCTCACCCACTGGCACGACTCAGAGGCCACTTGCTCACTGTCAGGACTCAGAGGCTCCTCAGTCGCTGGCAGCACTCAGGTTCTTCGGTCGCTGACAGCACCCAGCAGCTCCTCACACACTGCAGCTCTCAGGCTCCTCACACACCGGTAGCACTCAGAAGCTCCTCGGCTGCTGCTGTGTCACAGTCTGAGTGCGGTGGCACAACCCAGCGCTGGTGTCTATTGTTACGCACCCACTGCAAGTGATGTCACAGTGATCATGAGTGGTGACATCACAGCAGCTCCCCCAGGCACAGGGACAGGCCCTGTGGCACCGAGCCGAGCCGGCAGTGGCCGCACACCTCAGTGTTCGCCCAGCTCCCTTCCAGCAGGTGGTCCCTGCTGGGCTGGGGCTGTGCCAGTCACACTTGCCAGGACCTGCTCCGCAGAGCTGCTTTCCAAGGCATGTCCTGGTGCTTGGGTCTGCATTTCCCCCAGGGGCAGGACCCTGCATAGCCCTTGGTTGAACTTCAGGAGGTTCCATCAGCCCATTTCTCCAGCTTGTTGAGGTCCTTGTGGGTGCAGAGTCATCCTCTGGTGTCTCAGCAGCTCTTCCCACCGTAGGAAATTCAGCAAACTTGCTGAGGGTGCCCTGGGCCCCATTATTCAGGCCACTGTCAAGAAGGAAGAGCACCAGTCCCAGTACTGATGCCTGGGCTACACTTGTCAGAGACTGAAATATTATCGTTTATGACTTACACAATTTCATGAAGGCATGGTGCGTGGCAGATGATGCTGGGTTCCCTCTGGTCCTTCTCCTTGCTAGGCCATGCCTACTGTGATTATCACACTACACAGCATTACTAGTAGCAGTACTAGTTTAGCATGCTGGAGCATTTCATGAAGGACTTTTAAAACTCTATTACAAATGTGAATGGAGCCCCCTCCTCTCGCCTTGAGCCTTCTCTTCTGAAGGGGATAACGGCGCTACCTGGCTTCCATGGACCCTGGGAGGAAGGGGAAACACCCTCAGCTGCTCAGGCACTGAGCTCACAGGAGCCAGGCAAGCCTTTCACCCAAGCTGCACGTTAACTATAGAAGAGAAGTCACCATGGATGTTAATGTATAGCATCGGGATTTACTCCCCCCTCCTGTTCTCAGCACCACGTGACAACATTAATTAAATGTGTTTCTGACCCTGCTGCGCTTCTTTAAATATTTGCCATTCTCCACAAGCAGTGTTTGGTTAATGAAATGAAATTAATGAGCTCATTAGATTGTGCTGTAATCTCTCAGATGCGAGCCCAGCGCTCGGAATCACTGCTCCCTTTCTCCACTGTTGCGCTGTAACTCGGTGCATTCAGCTCCACAAGCAACGGCTGAACAGGGCAGTAATCAATTAACAGGGCAGCAGCCACAGGAAGGGGAAGGAGGAGACGCCAAGGCCAATGAGAGGCAGCTCGGTGACTTTCCCACGGGAGCTGATCCCACGGTTCCGGGCGGTCCCTGGCACACAGAGCTTCATTTGGATGCTTCTCCAAGGTGAGGATCAGCCACCGGAGTCTGATGTGGCAGGAACCGAATCCATGGCTGCATCCACTCCGCTTTCTTTGGGAAAGCCAACAGGCCTTGGGAAAGATGAGCTGGGCTTAAAAACTTCCAGAAGTGCCTCTAACAGCAGCCCTGGCTCTGGCTGAGACACAACAAGGGCTGCTCTCCCAGCTGGCTGAGGCCGTGGGGTTGTCCCCCACCACTGATCCCTAAACCTCTTCCTGGAGCAAGGAAAGCCCGTGGGGCCCATGTCCCTCCACCAGGCAACTCCCCACACTCTCTTTGATGATTACTGCCCCTGATTCCCCCCATGCTGATCCAAACAACCCTCTGGCATCCAGCCTTTCCCACACTTCCCCCAGCCCAGAGCAGAATCCGCATCCTTGGTGTCCACCACTGATGTACAGCCCCAGGAGCAGCAAGGGAGGCTCTTTGCCCTTGGGATGCACCACCTCACCAAGCCAGCACGGTTCCCACCTTTTTCTTTTCGAGCAGGAAGGATTCTCCCCAGAGCAGTGCTCTGTTTTCCTATTGTCTTGTGAAGCTTCGTCAAGGAATTAACTCAGATCAAAGAGCTTCCACAGCAGCACGAAATCCCTGATGAGCAGGGAAAGGAGGAGGGGGGTGGACAATAAGACAAAAAACACTCCAGTAAATCTCTTTCCAAGAAAGCAAACAGGGGTGGTTTCTGCATGCACATAAACCCCACAGCTCAGAGCCTGTGTTAGCTATGGTGACTCCCAATAGCTCCAGAGGAATTCCGGGTAGGAAATGTATGCAAATCGAATTCTCTCCGTGGCTGTACTCGCCTACAGACTGGATCACAAAGCTTTATCAGGCTCCCGTCCCTGGGCTTTTGTCATTTACCTTTTAGCCCAGAAGTCACATGATGGTGAGCCAGGCCTGCTGGGATAAAACACGGGGGTGATGAGCACAGCCAGGAGGGGGCAAGAGGAAAGCGTTCCTACAATGAAACACTGAAAAATCTCCAGGTCAGAAAAGGAAATGATACCCCAAGTCCCCACAAAAGCCTCGAGGAAAGCAATGCCCCACCACTACTGCAGAGCACATAAAACGAAAAACATCCTTGCACTCACAGGTGGCAGGACCAAAGCTGGAAACCCCAAACTAACAATATTCTCATACTCATCAATTGCACCAACCTCTGGCACCCAAAAGATGATCTCAAAGGACTCTTGAACTGTCCCCCCTCTGCATCTTACAGGATTATCCCATGTTAGCTTGAACAATCCAGAATTGTCTCTATCCGCTTGTCCAGGTGGATGTCACAACCCCCAAAATGCCAGGCTGAGCTCAAATATCTCAAGGTTAGCCAGGTCTTTCACAACCCTTCCCATCCTACCAGCCCACGCAGCCAGGTTTGACTTTCCTCTGCTTTAAAGGATCTGAACATCCCTGCCCTCAGTGACTGATGATTAAACAGAGAGAAATGTGCAGCTATCATTTATCCACGACCTTGGGGGGGCTGCAAATAATGCTGGCTGGCTGATGGCAGGTCCCCTGGCCACAGAGTGGAGGAGTGGCTCTCAAGGACAGCAGGGAGAATAAATCCAGAGGCCAGGCTGACAGCTTCCCCTCACTCTGCTGCAGAGAGGAGCTGCACACACCTGGCAGGTGGCAGAGATCACCTGAGGCAGTGGGCACCACGTAGGAGATGATGCACAGAGGATGAGCGGGGTGGAGAGTTGCCACAACTCCTGGACAACTCTGAAAACAGCAGTGAAGGATCTCCAAGGGATTTTCCACCAGCAAACTCAGCAGCAAAGATGTGGGAGACTTGGCAAGGGCACGTGGGCAGCCATTCGTTTCACTGAGGATGGCCACTGAGATGGTGTTTGCTGGGAATGAGTTACTCTAAAAGGGAAGGTAAGTGAGCCTTTCCACCCCAGGGCAGCACAAGCAGCATTTTTCACCACATTCATATCATATCCCTGGGTTTCCAGCTGGATCCTGCCTTCCATCTCCCTCCAGAGGCAGCCACAGCACAAAATTCAGGTGCCCACCTGCTTACAGAGCTCATTTTGCCCTTTGCAGGCTGTACAGAATCCACTGATGGGGAGGCAGAGCATGGCCCAGCACACCAGCAGGCTGGTTTGTGCACCTGGGAGGGCTCAGTGCCAGGAACCCATTTTCCAGGAGCCAACACGACCCCTGCCATAGGTTTGGGGTCCCAGCCCACGTTCAGAGAGCAGCCGTGCCTCTTGTCTTCATCCTGACTTCGCTGTGTAAGCCATGCTGCTTCCACAGCCTTGCTTTGTTTTGAGTGGGTGAACAAATCCTCAATCTTGTTTAAAATCAAATCAAAATTTAAATTTTGGCTCAAGTACTGCAGCCTGCTTATGCTTCAGCCTGGCTCCTGCAGCCAGAGAGAATGAATGCCCACATCCCTGTGAGTATCTCCTGGCAGGTGACTTTGCCCTCACCCCTTGCCCTTCGTTTTTCCCCCATGGATGGGGACCTGCAGGGATGCACAGCAGCCCGAGCAGGAGATGCCTTTGTGGCAGCTGGAAGCGGAGCCGGAATCCACGGGGCGGGTTTGGTACAGATCCTTACAAATGCAACTGCTCTTCCGAAGTGTATTTATATCTTATCTGTGCTGTTTACCCATATGTTCAATAAATCATTATTCATTATCTGATAAGGTGCTTGCAGGGAATTTCTAAGCCAGGCTTACCGTTAGCACAGAGCGGGACACACTGGGAATACAAATGGGAAAATAAACAGAGCATCTGTCTCCAGCGAGGCTGCTGTGCTTCCAGGGGACTGTGGTGACATTGCCAGCCAGGAGACCAAAGGCTGGGTCACCCAGCCTGCTGGGCTGGGGACAGCAGGCCTGTGTTATGTAGAACAGCCTCCCTTTCAGCTAATTACATGTCCCAGATCCCTCCCGGTGATAGAAGTGACACTACAAAGCGAGCCATGTTTCCTCTCTTCTGCTCCTCATTCATCTCTGCCCTGCCAGGCCCTCGCCACAGCCTGGCAGAGACAGGCTCTGCTCCTCAGCATCCACGGGAACCCTGCAAAAAGCCTGGGAGCAACAAGGAAAAAACCAGGAGTGTAGATCTGAGACAGCTTGAGCAGACAGGAAAACTTCTTTGTGCTGCGTGTGGCCCAGGCATAAAAGCAGAGGAGAAAGATTAGAGCAAACCCAGAGCCCTCTCTGACCCTGTCCACTCCCTTTGCCTGTTCCAGCCTGGAAAGGACACATGGGAAGCACCTGGAGATGTTGCTCCATGGCACATCCCAACTCCTGCTCTCTCCCCTCTGACGCTCCCTCCAACACCAGGAACCCAAACGGGCTCCATTTAGGCCAGGCAAAGTCTTAGCACAGCCTTCAATACCCCCATGGCCTCTCACATCTCCACTAATCCAAGGATTAGCTGCACTGGATGGATATTTCCATGTGGAATATGGGGGGGAAAGTGGAGGGAGAGGGTAGGAGTCAGGTCCAAGTCATGTGAGCACCAGCCCCAGCACGTCTTCAAAACAGGCTACAAGGAAGTGTGACATCCAATTTCTTGGGAAGGGGAGGCAGAACGGTAATTAAATTTCTGATCTTGTTAGCCAATTTCTCCAATCACTGCCCCTGAACTGGAGAAGGGGAAGGGAGAGGGGAGACGTTTGCGTCAGCGACGCTTGTGAGGGAAATTAGGTTTTCACGGATTATTGGGTTAGTTCCACTTCTCCCACTTTTTAATTTATTTGTCTGTATGTGCTGCCGAGCTGAAAGGCCGAGAATTTTTCCCCTCTTTTTTTTTAATTAAAATCTGTAGTTTTGGAAGATGAAAACTTGGGAAGGGGGGGAGGACTGCAACAATATAACCATGTCAGCCAAAATCTGCTTCCCTCCCAAACTTTTGTTAATCCCTCTTCAAAACAAGAGCCTAATAAGATCTCTCATTAGAACTCAAAATAGCCTCCAGAGACTTTTATAGAAGAAAAAACATGTCAATGAACTTTTTCCTATCTGAAAAAAGAACAGAATTTACTTGCTTACTGCTACTTGCAGGTTGAGGTTTGGGTTGTTCTTTCTTTTTTTTAATTTTCCCCTAATGCTACAAAAGAAATTCCAGAATTGCTGCCTGTGCAACCCTGGGCCTCTATTATTTCTCAAAAGACAGTAACGCTGCCCCTCTTTCCAATTTCTTTAGAAATAGAGGGGAAGACTAAAATGTGCCTGTGGGCAGTGTTCAAGTAAATTATCTGTATGATTATTTCCAACTGCCTGCTGAGTGGTTTCCTAGGAACAATGCCAAGGGGCTATTTTGTTTAAGGTTTCTGAATTTGGGATAAAAGAGGAGCAGTGTAGTTCACGCAGTGCCCAGACTTCCACTTTGATGAAAGATTTGGGAAGGAGGAATGGCTGCATGGCTCAGCCTTAGCTGGAGGAGCCTTGCAAAGGTATCTGGGAAGCCAAGAAAGGCTGGAAAGAACAACTTATGGAAAACAGAGTAGCACAGCTGCAGTGTGAAAGAGCTGGGAAAAGCTCTGGCCAGAGAATCACTGATTCATTAAGGCTGGAAGAACCTTCAAGATCATCGAGTCCAACCTTCAACCGAATCCCACCACACCCATATTTCCAAGTGCCACATCGACTTCATTTTCGAACGTCTCCAGGGATGGGGGCTCCGCCACTTCCCTGGGCAGCCTGTTCCAGTGCCCAACCATCCTCTCAGTGAAGAAATTTCCCCCAGTACCCAACCTGAAGCTCCCGTGGTGCAACTTGAGGCCCCCTCCCCTTTTCCCGGTGCTTGCATCCCACAATAACCAAGGATGGTGTGTCAGTGCCTGGGTGGGATCAGGAGCCTGTGGGATCATTTTACACCTCAGGGCAGTGCTGGCCAAGCTCTCTGAGCTGACCCATCCACAGATACGTGGAAAGAAGAGTTGGGCTGGTTCTCCCCACTTTGCCCACTCAGCGTTGTGGATCACAGCCACCCACCAGGCTGCCCATGAGGGATACCCACACCCAGCTCACCCTGAAACCTTTACAGACAAAATCACATCCATTCCTGGGACCTTTTGTAGGGATAGACACATGGATGAGACCCCGCAGGTGGGACAGGAAAGAGCCCAAGCCAAGATCACACAAACCCTCTGAGCAGCTGAGTACAAAAGCCCAGACTTATCCCACCCAGCTTCAGCTACACAGAAGTCTCCATTTTCCATGGAGAATGGAGGTGACACCTCCAGGCAGTGGCAGAGCTGGCCAAAGGTAACTTCTAGAAAGGCTTTAAACAAAGCCAAACACACACAAAAGCAGCACCCTGTTCTTCCTTCACAATCAGGGTGAAAACTCCGGCTGGAGCCCTAATTAAGATCCTCATCATGGCCAAGCTCCGAGCTGACCCACCCTCATCAGGCTTTGCACTTTGGAAAAAGCTGATTCCGATGGCAGCGAAGAGGAAGGGAATTTACGCTGCTCTGCCGTGACCCAGACTTCACAGCCATTCGAAGTGAGCAGCCACGGCCATTAAAAACTTCACTTCGTGCACTGGAGAGGCTCATAAAGAGAGTGTGAATTCACAGAGCACTGGCTCAGAAAGCCCATTCCCTGCCTGTCCCACAGCCTGCCTTTGTCTGAAATATGGAATAAAAGGGAGCTTCATATTTTACTTCAGACTCGTTTCACTCTTGCCTTGTTTTCTCTGCAGGCTAACTAAAGAGGAAGTGATTTATAAGGGGAAAACAAGGGGAAGTGGTTCTAATTAATTGGCCATAACCGTTACAGCTGTACTGGCATCCAGCAAACAGAGGGCAACAGTGCTGAGACAGGAATGCAGTACCCTGAAAGATTCCACAATAATCCCACTCCAAAACAGAATAAAATTAACTTCTGGCCCTCACAGTGCTGGAAGAGACCCCTCGTCCAAGGCTCCTGGCACCTGAGCTGTCATTTTCCACAGAGTCAGCTGGAGAGGGGACCTGAAGGGGGTCTCCAGCTTGAACCTCTCCTTGCAGGCCCTCCTTTCCCTTTCCAGAGAGGCCTCAGAGTTCATTTTCACATCAGCTCAAGTCCAGGGTGTTAGGAGAAAGTCTAGCTTAAGAAATCTCAACTCCAAGCCTAGGATGAGAAGCTTTACCAAAAGGCTAAAGCTCCATCAGCCCCTGCCATCTCCCAGCTGGGAGGAGAACAGGGGGCTCCTGGGGCACTGCAGAGCCAGGGGAAACAGAAAGGCTGTTCTGTGTCCAGAAACAAATGTGTTTGTTCTGCTTTCAGCAGCCTTATGGCCAGGAGAAGTGGCCTCGGGGGAGCTATACATCACACATTGCAGGTGCCTGGCTTCAGGAGGGGGAAACTCTCCAGCTTTCCTAACTGTGAGTGCCAGAAGTTCTGTATCCAAAGTTCATCCTGACCTCAGAGGGTTGGCCCGCTCCGTGGGAGGAAACAAAGCCTGGGCATAATCGGAACAAGCTCATAATTAAAAGTGCTCTCGCCTTTATGAGCTCCCAGGACTCCAAGCTGCCACGGGAGAAGCTGTTTCCATTTTCCCTCCTTGCACAGGGAGCAGCACAGCGGGAAGGAACAGCCTGGCAGGTGCCAGAGCCTGGTGCTTGCAGAGAGGGCAGCCCTGCTGTAACCTCACCAGGTTACCCCTGGGAGTCTCTGCACAGGGATTTTTATGGGTGGAAGGTGTGGGGAGCAGTTAACCAGGACAGCTTTTAATAGAGAAATCCAGGAACAGCAGGGAAAAGAGTGCAAAATTCAAATAACACTGGGCATTCCCATTCACCAGAGGCATCATGTCCTCAGGAAGAAGGCCAAGCTCCTACCAGCTGTCCCACAGGAGCAGACACTGCAGCTCAGAGAGTGTGATAAGCTCCAGCTTCTGTAACAAGTCTAAAAAAAAGACACCAATATTTGCCCAGCACTTTGCTGGGGCTGAGCTCGATTATGCTGCGCCGTGAGAGATTAACACAACCAGATTGCTTTGTGGACTCACCGCTTCCCCGCGGCCCCAGGCAGATTTTCCTCTGCGTGCTTTGGGAAAGGTCTCAGGACGCGAACTCGCATTCAGCAGGGAGCCCGAGCAGCTCCAGGGGGCTGCTGTTTGCTCTCCACCTGGGATCCAGGCAAGCCAGCACCTTTCCCAGTGAGTCTGGCTGCTCATCCACTCCGTTCGGGACAAGGACAGCCACGGGCAGCACTCTGTGTCTCCAGCTCCCTGTGCAGCCCCATGTCCTCGGCAGGTGCTGGGCCCCTCTTCCAGGCAAGAGACTCCAGCAAAGCCAGAGTCCCCAGGAGGAACAGCAGATCCCAGCAGCTACAGGGAAGGGAAAGCAGTTTCTGTGCCTTCTTGGGAGTTTCTGCCATGCCGGTTGGAAAAGCAAAAGCCGCCTGGCGGGTGCTTCTGCAGGGAGGCAGGGGCTGCAGGATCCATGGGGAAGAGGGGAAATGGCTCCAAATGGAAGAAGCTCAGGGAAGTAGAGGACACTGGCAGGACCACCAAAGCCTGTGCTGTGCCACTTTGGGAAAGGAGATTCTAAAACAGCTGGCGGTGGGGGGGGAATAATAATTAAAACATAATTAACTACTGCAATTCTTTGGGGACAGCCAATGTGCCCTTGCAGGCAGCTCAGCAAAAACAACCCCTGGGACACCACAGGGGCACACAGGGACAGGGGACAAAGGGATGCTCAGGGAAGGGGCAGGATAGATTTGTCCTGGTGTTAAGAAAACAGTATTTTTACTCCAGAACTCAAGTGAGACCGAGAACAGTATAAAACAAACTGAAGGACAAGCACTCCTCTAGGAGTGAAACAGCTCCCTATCATCAGCCTAGGATAAGGGATAGAGCCCTTGTCTAGGCAAGAGCAGTGGAACGTGAAGCAAAAGTCAGACGAAACCTGCTGCTTTCGGCTGTAGCAAACAGGCCACGTTGCTGGCAGGTGCAGGGAGGAAAGGACTTGATCCTGTTTTCCCCTGAAAACTCAAATCCAGCAGCTCTGCTGACCCCTCTGGAGAAGAAGGGCTGGCCTGTTACCAAGCTCAAAGTATCCAAGCCATCCATCAAGGATCCGGAGGGACGAGGGCTGAACAGGAGTTGCGGACACCACGGCTGGCTGCCCCTCTGCCCCTGCAGCAGGATGGCCAGTGGCAGCCTCTGGCAGGGACAGTCCCCCCAGCTGGACACCGCTGGCCAGAGGCAGAGGCCGTTTGGCCCTGAGGTCAAAGTTGGCACCACTCTGGAGGCTCAGAGATGTCCAGGGATGGAGGGGACATTCCAGGGAGGAGAAGCGCCAAGGAACGTGTGAGCAGCTGCTCCTGTGTTTGCTCAGCTGCTCCCACCGTGCTGCTAAACCACTGCCAGGGAAGAGGAGAGGTTTTAGCCCAGGACAGTCATTCCTCAAGTGTCAGACTCCAAGCAGAGGTTTGGAACACTTGGTGTACACTTGAGACAGCACCTGGGGAGGCTCATCCCAGGCAAGACAGGCTTTGCCAACATCTTGTTCCTGCTGCTCTCACAAACAGAGCACTTTACTCACGTTGTGTTGACTGTTAAGGAAGGGTGAGTGACCCAGCAGCAGAGCCAAGGGCATGAAAATTATGCTCTCCTGGGCTGGGAGCAGGTTTTGAGCCCACATCCTTCGTCAGACAATGGCGGCCTTCACTGTAAGTTCCCACCACTTAGCCCTGCCCTTTGCAAGACAGGAATTTCAAACAAGCAAATCCCAAACCCCGCACACAGGTCCCTTACACAGAGGGCAGGTTTGGGTTCAAGAGCCATGCAGTGGGAATGCAAACCAGTTTCCTGCACCCCACCCCTCGCTGCAGCTCAGCATGCAGGCCCCAGGACGCACCACCCACCCACACAAGGGTCCTCTGGCACAGGGAAGCCCCCAGCTGTTCCCAAGGCAAGGATGGGAAGATTGCTCTGCTGCTGGAAAACAGCCTCGAGCTGTGCAGTGGTGGGGTGAGGACACGTCAGGATGTGAGGGCTCCTGTTCCCGAGGCACCAGGCAAGGCTGGACCATGGACATTCATCCAGCTCTCTGCTCACACCAGGCTGCTCTTGACCGTCTAAGAAGCACAATGGGGTCAGCCACAGGTACACACACTCCTGAGAAGCAACTGCAAGTTATGCGAGGCTCTGCCAGGCCAAAACTGAACCACTGGGGCTCAGACTTCCACCAAAGAAGGTTCAAGCATGAGACAACCCTGGGTAACAAAGTCCTTGACCTGCACATCCCTGACTCCAGCAGAGACTCTGCTGAACAGCACTACGACTGCTGCCATGGCTTGCATGGCACAAGTACCCATGAGAAGCCACCCTCGTGGGAGCAAGGAGCTGGCTTGTGTGACACAAGCAAGAAAAGTGTGTTCACACGCTTAAGAAGCACAAGAACTGGCAGCAAATTAATGACAGACCTCCAGGGCCTTGTACTGAAGGGAATCATCCTCTGCTCCTCTCCATCAGCTCCTGCTGAGTGCTCCCACTGATTGTGCTCCTCAGAGGACCTGGAAGAGTGGCTCAATCAAATCTCACCCAACATCACTTATTTTTCAAAAGATTTTGGACATATAATCAAATTTTTGACACACCCTCCCCCACACTTTTCAGGCATTTTCCCAAATTCCTGGAGGATTTCATTTTACTACTCTGGCAGAAGGGCACATCTCCCCCTGCCGCAAGCCGAGCACAGCCCTGTGCAACCCTTTGTACAGGATTTTGTAGATAGCAGGCAGGGAGGGGCAGGATCTGCCACTCTGATGCACATTTATAACTTTCTAAAACATCTTTTCAAGCCCTGCTCATATCAACCCAACTGTGGTAAAATACCCAAGGCACCAGGCAACACCACGGGGAAATACATTTAACGGGAATTATCAGGGAAGCCAGTGAGTGCACATAGCAGATGCAGTTTGTCTGGGGAAATCTCACAGTCCACAGAGATTAGATACTCAAAAATGCATCCCAGAAACAGCTTCTTGCCACCTATAATGAGGAAACAGGATCCACCCTGTGCTCAGTTTTCTGCTCCATGCACCACCACCAGTGCCAGCAGAATTATCCTCCAGCACAACCCCCTCCTTACCAGACTCTTCCCTCTGCAGCCACTGAGGTGGAACTAAGAACAGCTCAGTTGGAAGGAACCTACAACCATCATCTTCTCCAAGAGCCACTTCTGGGCTGGCCAAAACTTAGAATGCGTTATTAAGGGCATTTTCCAAATGTTTCTTAAACACTGACAGGCTTGGGGCAGCAGGCACCTCTCCAGGAAGGCTCTTCCAACACAGAAAGGTTGTTCCAGTGCTTGACCACCCATATTCTTGTCCCTAAACATCCTTTTCTGATATTGGAGTCCAGAACTGGACACAGCACTCAAGCACCACCTCCAAGCACAGAGGGATGCCCACCTTTTTTGACCATCTGTGTTTTCCCTGCCCAGGATGCTGTTTGCCCTCATGGCTCCCCTGGCTCCTGTGGAGCTGCTGCCACAAACCTTTCCTGCAGGGCTGCTCTCCAGCCTTTCCCCTCCCAATTCATTATTAGAACTGCCAGTTCTCTTGTCCCTCTCAACAGTCAACAGCAGCTCCCAGGTTATTATCATCAGCAAACTCACATTGCATTCAGCTCCTGTATCCAGATCACTGATAAAAATATCGAACACAACTGGGCAGGAACATGAACCCACGCTGTGTGCTCCTAATGATTTCATTGTCCTTTAAATGCCTTTAATAGAGCCCAGTGTGATTCTCAACATTTTATTTTTCCCAGGCACTGAGCTTCCACTAACAGGTCTGTAGGCTCCTGTATCTTCCCCCATGCCCTCCTTTCAAACTGGAACAATTCCGGCTGGCTTCCAGTCAGCTGGGACCTCCCCAGACTCACAAGGCTTTGGAGAGGACATGCTCCAGCTCCTGCAGTACTCTAGGATGAATCCCATCCAGCCAGGTCAACTCATGGGTGTACAAGTGATCATAGCTTGCTGCCGTTTCCCGTTACTCTTCAGGCAGCTCTTGGTGGGAGGGGTTGGTTGACCTGACCTTGCGGAGGGTGCTTGCACAGATTCCTCCTCTTCAGGCCCCTGCCCACCTACTCCAGGAAGAGCAGCTCATCTCCCTGTGCACTGTGGGGAAGAGGCTGGGCTCCCAGCACACGGAATTCCTGTGGTTTGAGTGCCCAGATCTCGGCCCCGCTGGCAGGACACACGTCCCCACCCCGTGCACCACGTGCAGAACAAACGCTGATCCACACTGCAGCTTTTCCTTGCAGTAGCACCTGGAAGCTTTCCGAACCTGACATGAAGCAGGCAGCAGAACAGTGTCCCTAAGAAGGTTGGTTAGAGCACTATGGATAGGCCTGTTCTAAAATAAAACTGTGAAATGCAGTAGGGAACTCGTCCCTGAGGAGTCTCCATGGACTGCAGCAGTCCCAGCAGGTTACCGCCAGGATTTGTGGACACTGAGTGCTGTGAAGAGCAAAGCCCTGATTCTGCAAGGTGTCCTTGGAGCCCCATTATTTGTGATTAATAAGGCATGATGCAAACACTTAGTTAAATCAGATTAGATCAATAGTACACCATGAATCACTTCTATAGGTTTCCTATAATATTTATATAGACTGCAGTTATCAGCAAGACTCTCGTGTAAAATTGTCTGTGCTGAAATTTATTTGAAAAAGTACCTTTTATACTCTATTAAAAAAAGCAAATGGACTTTTTTTATTCTCTAGTAGAGCTGAACTTCCCAGGCAAAAGCTCAGGGAACAGCATGTGGCTTTGCAAAACAAACATTTTGAGACTGCTGCCTGTTTTATCACCTCCTGGAATGGGAATTCCACCTCCATCCCTGTTCCTCCTCAGCCTCTTACACACTCACAGTGCAAAAGAAATGTTTTAGCTATCTCTGCTCACTGTTGGGAGGGCACAAGCAGGAGTGTGATGGAGCCAGCAAGGGATGGGAAAGCCAGCACACTTCCACACTGGTCCAGTGATGACAAAAAAACACCGTAGCAAAGATTTTCATGGGGTTTCAGAAACTCCTTGTGCACTAAATCAAGGCAGCAAATTTACAGCAAATTAATGAAACTAATTTTCTGACTGGAATCATCATCTGTGAATTATCGTGTCTTTACTCATTAAATAAATTATCTGTGTCTTCCAAGACATTAAGAATGCATCATAAATTACAGCCCTTCATAAATAATTTGCTTTTTCCCTGAGTTTAAATATAGAGGGAGAAGTGAGCAAGGGGAAGAGAAGCATACAAGAGATAAGGGAAGCAAAGAGGCAAAAAAGAAAGTATAAAGAGAAGGGAAGGGAGTGAAACTGAGAACAAAATGAGTGAGGAGAGGAAAAAAACAGGTGAAAATGGAGACATATGCCCAGCTCAGAAGGGAAGGAAATGAGGAAGGAAAAAAGGAAGCGAGGGATGAAAGAGGACAGACAGGACAAATAGCCCTGTGCAATATTTCAGGTCGGTGTTAATTGCGACTCGCTGAACGTGGCAGGAAATGAAGCGCCAATATCCAAAGGCTCTCGTGACTTTTATAAATGATTTCGTTCCCGTTGAGCTTGTTCCATGTCAATGAGTACAAACATTCCGTCTACAAGATCTGTGCAAAGGGACGCCAGCGAGGGAAACGCACTTTGTCATGGAGCAGTGACAGCAGTTACTGAGGGGGGCCCAGATTTGTACGTGACAACAGAAGCCACGGCTGACTTGCCAGAGAGGGGCAAAGCAGCACCCCCTGGATCTGTGCCGTGGGATGCTGCTCCAGGCTGGGCCAGAGCAGGCAGAGCTGAATCCCACCCCTGCCCTGCCTCAGCTCAAGGACACGGTGCTGACAAACACAGCACCTGCACACAGGTGAAACCTCCCTGGGACACCAAGGTGATGCAGGTGCAGACCTGTGCCATGATCCAGCAGGATTCCTGTCCAGATATCATCCAGGATACCAGTACCCATCCCTTAATGCTAAAGCTCTGCCAAGGATCACAGAACAGCCTGAGCTGGAAAGGACCCACAAGGAGCACAGCCCAGCTCCTGGCCCTGCCCAGGACACTCCAAGAACAGCTACAGCTTTAAAGATGCACCAGAGGCTGCCAAAGCACCAGTCAAACCAGTGCCCACAGAGTGGCCAGAACAGCTTCTTTCTCAGTCAGGCCCTTGGCTGCTTCCAGGCTCCCCCTGAGTTCAAGGACCACCAGGACAGAGTTGGGCAGCAGCAGTGGCAGCCCCTTCCTGCCACACTGCAAGGAATGGACCTAGTCCAGTGAGGAACAGATTTGGGGCCCATTTGCCTGCACTCTGTGAGAGCCTTTCTGCATGGAAAGCATTCCCACAGAGGAAGACCCTCATTCTGAAAAACCAAGAGCTGCAGTTTAGGGAGATTTCTGATGAGAAGCAGGACAAAGTTAATAGCCACAATGGTGGTGCAGAGGTCCATGGGACACAGCACAGCCTTTCAGCAGCAGATCTGAGCTCGTTTGAGATGACCAGAAGTAATGCAGGAAAACTAGAGGAGCTCCAAGCCAAGTATTTTGCTCCTTGGTGGAACTCAGCACCAGAGAACCACAGCCACAATGACATTTCTGTGGCCAGCTCGGAGCACAGGCAAACATCTGCCTTCCAAACTGACATGGCTGAGCTGCCCCAGCCAGCTGTGGTGGTTTACACCCCGGCCTGGTGACACTGAGTCTCCTGTCCTGCATCCCGGGATTTGGCTGTGTCAGCGCTGCAGCCGGGCTGGGGACAGGGCAGGGCCACAGCAGCTGGCTCACCTCTGGCTCCCCGCAAGCAGAAGGGTGTTTCTGCAGGAAGCTGGAGGGTGGCCAGTCCTGGGAGCTCTTGGAGAATGAGCACAATGGCAGCTGTTTCCTATTTGGAAGTGGAAGAGCTCTGATCTCAGCCCATGCGAGTCACCAGTCAGGACAAAAGGAATGTTTTCCTCCTTCTTCCAAGTCCAAACCCAGCCCAGGGTACGTGGAGCCTCAGAAAGTCTGCTCTGCAACCATCAGATCTGCTGGTTAACAGAGAACAGCAACACCAAGGCAACAATGAAAGTGAAGCCGCAGTAGGGTAAGGCCCAGAAGACAACAACAATCCAAGGAAACATCTCTGGGGAGCTCCTGGCAAGGTGACAGCAGACATGGCCTTACCATGGAGTCACACAGTGGGTTAGAAGGGACCTTAAAAATTATCACATTCCAACCCCCTGCTCTGGGCAAGGACATCTCTCACTATAGCAGGGTGCTCAGAGCCCCATGCAAGTCACAGGGTTTTGGGTTTCAAGAGTGTATGCGAAGGATGTGGGGTTGAGAGGCCACCAGCTGTGTTTGAAGCAACTCCATAAAGATGGAGGAATGTGGCCTTTGGTACAAAAAGGTCTCCCCGCTGCAAACATCAGAGCCAAACTCAACATTTCTGTACAGCTTTCACAGCACTAGAACCCTGCCTGCTGACCCAGGTGTCTTCTGCCCTAAACTCCAGGTGCTGAACTCCCTGTGCCGTGCACAGAACATCCCTAAGCTTGAACCACTTCGGCACAGCCCTTCCCACTTTAGATTTACCCAGTTGGAGGCTGGAAATGGTTCACCCAGCTCCTTTGACCATTAGCACAGCAGCCAGCTTCACCACCTCGAGTCACCACCTGGGGATCCTGGATGCTAAATCAAACCTTTTGGGTGCTCAAGAGATCCTGAGCAATTCATCCAGGAGGCAGGAAAGAAGGGAAAGAAGAGGAACACAAACATCTAACAGGAAAAAGGAAAAAGTTCAGCTTCATCTCCTTTGGGAGGGAGTTTAGCTGGGTGAGTGACCTCCACACACTTTCCCCAGCTCCCCACCGTGCCTGCTCAGCAGGCTGAGCAGAGGGGCTGCCGCAGGGTGACGCCCACCTGGAGCACCCATCTCTTCCCTGGCCTCCAGCCAGCCTCTCCCGGCAGTACCATGGTCACACCGCACCATATGAGCTTTCCCTTCTCTGCCCACAACATCCACAGGGTCACATCACACAGGCTTTTCACACCTCTTAAACTGCACAATTCCCTCCCGCTTCCGACTTGGCTGCTTCTCAAAGAAATGACCCCAAATCCTGTGCAAGCTGCAATATAACCTGAGCCTGCCCTCTCCATCCTTTCCATCTCTGATGCCAGCAGAACACCTCCACTCCAGCTGCTCTTCCACACAAGTCCAGCCCAAACTCCCACATCTTCCTTCCCCGTGCTGCCCTGATGTTCCTGCAGTCACCCAGCCCTCGAGGGAGGTAACAATTCACCAGCTCCAGTAACTCAGGATGGACATCAGCTGGTAATGGAAAAGCCTTTCCCAGAACAGTCTCCAGCTGATTTTGGACAGGATCAGAGCAGCCAGCCTAGATCCCACCACCTCCATGCAGTCAGCATCATCCCTGGAAATATTTACCTCCCTTTTCCTTGGGTAAAGGCCTCTGTTCTGCTCTCTGTACCCAAGGGCTGCGCAGAGGATTTTTCCCACTGCCTGCTCAGACTGTTTTGAAACCCTGCTCAAAAAAGGGGATTTTCCATCAGTTCCTGGAGCAACAAGTGAGTCCAGCCAAGTGTGAAGCAGGTCACTCTCCTCCTTCACAGCTTTTCACGCCGTGTGTTTCGTGTCCGAGCCATGACAAGGTCTGGCCTTGGGGACATGGAAGAGGTGGCTGCCGCAGCCTTTGTGCACCAGCAGCTCCCTTCCCTCGCTCCCGAGCCAGCACACATCTGCCCCACAGCAGGAGCACCATTCCTTCCTCTCGATCCAGCAGGATGGAGAGCCAGAGATTTATGTACTCCGCGATTTTTATGTGCTCTCAAGAAGGGCTGCGGAGGGAAAACTCCACCACTCACAAAAGCCTCCATCTGTGAGTTTATTTATCCGTGCTGGGAAGGCTGTTTATTCTGTTTCAGGGTGGAAACTACACTGGGATCGCAGCTTAATTGTACTGTTCGTTGAATTAATTGCTCTGTTTGATCGGCCTTTCTCCCATCGTGCTTGGGAATGGAATGGCTTTGCTGCAATGTGGGAATGGAGAGGGTTGGAGCAGTTTCTCCTGGCAGCCAGCACACAGCGAGCCAGAGGGGCTGTTTTGGGGGCAGCACGAGGTGCCTGGTGCAGATCTGGCTGCAGAGGGTGGCCGGGGAGGATAAGCATCCTGCAAAAAGGGTACGGGCCAAAGGCAGAGAAGCACGTGGATGTATAGGATGCTGGGTTGGCCTTTCACTTCTTTTTCCAGCTGACCCCTGCCCAGCCAACCATCCAGGATCCGTGTGCCCAAGCAGGGACCTGCTGTCCAGGCTGGCCCCTCCATGACTGGCAGCCTCTAACCACCTCTCCTGCGGTGAGAGTGACCATTGGGAATTTTCCAGGTCACCTGATGAATCATGGCATGCAGAGCAAACCTCAGCATTATTTTCATATTGGAACATTTTTCCCCTCACCTTCATTCACAGTTTTTTTCTTTTCCCTTTCAGGTTTTGCCAGCAAACATCCAGCTCAAGTGAAATCCAGCTTGTTTCACATTCCTTTTTTCCACTTTCATAATCACAGCCCTCAACTTTTTAGGTCTTGTTCCTGCCTCTCCCACTCCCCACACAGCCTTCCTTCTGCCCACTGGCCTCTGGCTGAAGCACAGTGACCAGTGGCATTTCCCACACACACTTTTGCAGTTCCCCTCTCTCTCTCTCTCTCTCCAAAGGGAAACAGCATCAGGATTCCATGGGGATGTCACCGCTCTCCCGCCAGCACGGATGGGACATCTCTCCCTGAGCCACACCTGTCTGGGGAGCCTTCCCAGCACAAGAACAGGGCACTAAAGGGGATCAGCCCCATGGCCACCCTCCTGCCCTGTTGGCAATATCCCAACACAGACAGCAGACTGATTCCTCCCACCAACTGGACACCCCAGCAGAGGTCAGGGAGTGTCTCAGGCCAGGAAGGCACAATCCCTGGAAGGCCAACCCTCCCCACCTAATCCTGCCCCTTTCACTCGAATCTGCAGGCTCTGGGAATCTGCCTTCCATGACAGAGAGTGAGCTGCTGGAGATAGCAAGATGTTTCAATCAGCAGATCTCTGGTGTCTGAGGCAAACCCATTCCTTGTTGATAAGGAATGAATACTGTCTATGTCTGTCCGGGTACGTGTTTCTCTCTCTCTCTATTTCTCTTTTCTCCTTCATAAAGCTGTCAGACCAAAAATAACATATTAGTGGAAGGAAGGAATGTCAGCTGTAATACAATAACGTGGTTGGGAGGCTGGGGGATGTGCGTGCCTGGCTGCTGTGCCAGAGTCTCTCTGTACTGAGCTATGGCTCAGGAGTGCCTTTCCCTCCTCCTCACCTTGATCTCCCACCAGACATGGAAAATGGGATGATAAATAGGAGGGAGTGCTTATTCAGCACCGTTCCACTGCCAAAAGCCACCTGTGTTTGACACTGCAGGAAGATCACACATCCCCAGGACAGAAGCTGAGGAATATCAGCCCACTGATAATTCACCCCTGAAGTGTTCCAGGACTCGCTGGATGGGGCCCTGAGCAACCTGCTTTAGTGGGTGGTGCCCCTGTTCATGGCAGGGGCTGGGACTGGATGATCTTTAAGTTCCATTCCAGCCCAGACCACTCTGGGATTCTGTGAACATGGCAGGAACAGCCAGACCACACCAGGCTCAGGCTGGGCCACTGACACGGGGCACAGCTTGGAAATCCAGTCCTCAGTGTTGACTGGAACAGGGTCTGGGACAAAACACGTGGTAAGGGGCCCGCTGCGGAGGTCACCTCTCGATTTTAAGGCCAGGAGGGCCTCATGCTGCTCTCTGGCCTATCCAACCAGCTCCTGGCAGAATGCCCTCCATGGAAAACCAATGGCATCTGAGGGACCGTATCTGATACGCAGGAACCCAGCACCACTGGGATGGTTTCCAGCTGGACAGAACTGATCGCATCTCCTGCTTCTCTGTTCCAGCACCCAGAGACTCCTTCTGCAAAGGGAAAGAAAAAGAGGAAACACGTAAAGAAGGAAAAGCCTCCTGCCCCCACACAGGTCTCTTATCTTCACCTTGAATGGGTGGGGCCCATTCTGGCTCCACCAGGCAGGAGCCCTCAGGTGCCAGGCTCTTCTCTCACCCCTCAGGAAGCAGCTCTGCCTATTCCAGCCCTTCCCACGGGCCCACCCCGGGGCACAGCACTGCCATATTTCACAGCGGCGCAGATTTTCCAGCCCCGAGCTCTGCCTTGAGCGGTGCCATGAACTGAAATGGCTGCAGGAGGGCCAGGGCTGGGATCCAGCCCCGTGCCCTGCTCCAAGCGAGGCTCCCGCGCCGCCGGTGCGGCCCTGCTGGCTCCCAGCCCGCTGCAGAGATGTCCTCCTTCCTGCTGAAGGTTCTCCCATTCCTGCCCATTTCCTCTGCCCTGCCACCACAAATGCAGGACAGGGGAGCTGACAGGCAGGAGCAGGCACATGGACATCTTGTCCAGTGTCCAATTTGGGGACGTTCCAGGCTGAAGGATAAGATTCCTACCGGCAGCACATATGCAAATCAGGGCTCCTTCTGCAGTTTTTAATAGCCCAAAACTGATTTAACTCTTCAAACACAAAGACCAAAATCCCTTTCAAAATGTGTGTTACTGTTCCAAAAATTCTGGCTACTTTTGATATGCAAATACCAACCCAGCCTCCTCATAAAACTTGCCAAGTTCTTGATTTCATTTTCTTAATTCCATCCAGTAGCACTGAAGTTGCACAGAAAGATGCAAAGTGTTTCTTTTAGCAGTTCCTAATTAATTCAAGGCCCGGTCCTTTCTGTGGGTTGTTTTCCAGCCCCCTCCTTTTCAACCTGGTCAGTTGTTGGAGGCATCTGAGGTATCCATGAGAACTAATGGGGCAGGAAAGTCACTGTGATGAGTCTTCAATTAGCTGGACAAGGATGTGCAGCGTCACGGAAAAATGTTTCTTCTGCTAATGAGAACTAACGATCCCTTACCTGGGGGATTCTGTGCTCTGATCAAAGGAGCCCAATCAAAACCTCTGCAAATTTCTGATTAAACCAGACAAAAGAGGGGAGAAAGGCACCAAGTCAGATGCTGAATAGATAATAAAATTCACTTTCCCTTTTCCTTCCCAGGAAATGGTAAATCTAATGGGCATGACTAAGCAGCTGTGAGGGAAGACGTGAACAAATTTGTAAAGCAAAGGGGAGTTTAAAGTTCATCTCATTTTCCCCTTCTGCAACATTGTCTGCAATCATATTATGATTTAAAGGCCACCTTTCCCCCAGTGGGAAGCAGGTGAGAAGGGTATGATTCAATTTTGCATGCCAAATGTGATGGGAGAAGAGAAAGGCCAGGAGGCACAGGCAGAACAGCCACATCCCCTTGGCACTGTTAAATGTGTGCTGCTTTTTCCAGTTCCTCAAGGTACAGGGGGGAAAATAGAATAATGGCACAGTGGCATTTTCTGTCTCAGTTTGTACATGGAAAAACTGCACCTTTCACTACTGGGAATGAAGCCAGAACAAATCCTGATTCAACCAACACCAACCTTGGGAGACCCTGGTCCACCTTGAGAAACGCCCTGGAAGCCAAATGACAACCTTGCCCTTTTCCAGGAGCTGTCACCCTTCCCTGCTGCATTTCCAGCTCACCAGAAAATGCTCCTGCTGCTGCTGGCTTACACCTTTCTCTCGTGCCAGTAGGATTACTCTCAGCTCCGTGTCACTGCATCCCAGGGTGGCAGCTGGGCTGTTCCCATTTGAGGGACTAGGAACGGATTATCCCAGACGCTGTAGAGGAAGGAAGCAAAGCAGCATGGACCCCTGCCCAGGACAGCTCTGCCCGCCTCTCCTGGCCCCTAACTTCTTGGTAGGTAACATCTTTCCCCAGGTTATGTCCAGTGCCAAAGGCTTCAAGTCAGTAAATGGCCGTGGTGATATTGAACCACAGGAAGAGAGGCCTAACGGGAGGGAAGTGGTTGTCTGCAGGAAGGGGAGGTGCCAGTGAAAGAGATTTAAGGCAGAGGTGACCTTTCAGGAATGGAGCAGATCCAGATGCCAGGAGCTCTGCACAGCTCCCTGACAGGAGGGGGCAGTCGGGGGGGATGGGGGATCAGGGGAACAGGGACAAGATAAGAGGGAATGGCCTCAGGCTGGGCCAGGGGAGGCTCAGCTTGGACACCAGCAGGAATTTCCCCATGGAAAGGGTGCTCAGGCCTCGGCAGGAGCTGCCCAGGGAGGTTTGGAGTGCCCATCCCTGGAGGTGTCCAAGGAAGGCCTGGAGGTGGCACTCAGACCTCTGGGCTGGTGACAAGGTGGGGATCAAAGGTTGAACTCAATGATCCTAGAGGTGTTTTCCAGCCCCAGTGATTCTGTGGTTCTGTCTGGACACCCTCTGTCACTGCCCTTCTGCCAGGCCTCAGGCAGAGGTCCCTTTGCTTGGCTCCAATTGTCCCTTCCCTCCCACGGTGGATTCTGGGGGTTAGCAGCATGGCCCTGGCCCTGCACAGGGATTCTCCTCGCGCCAAGCACAGCCCGGGGTGTGCAATGGTCAGAATTCCCAGTGCCCACCATCCTCAGGGGCTTTCCCCCAAGGAATGCCCTGAGAAGCCACCACTCCCCGCCAAGAGGGCAACCCCAGCATGGGAAAGAGCAGCTCACGCTCCCCGGCTGCACACACCTGCATCTCTCAGCTCAATAAAACATCATAAAAGCAGAGAAGTTCCACGATAAGCACAAATAGATCAATAGCATTAGAGCTGCTCTTAATGGCTGCCTCAGGCTTTTCATGCGACGCCTTCGAAAATGTCCAGTAGTGAGTAATTAATGACCAAACCAAGTAATTGCTTTCTTGATTTTTCTCAAAACTAGAATTCACCAAAAGAACTTAGAGCTTTACTGGTGCTACACAGTAAATTAATTCAGTAAGTGCTGATATTACAAGTCTGGGCTGCCTGTTAAAAAAACACAGCAGTGCTGTAGAGTCTGGCTTTTCTTGCTGTCTGAGGTAACCCTTTACTGGCTGCTCCAGCTGCCTGCCAGAAAGCAGCTCAGCCCTTACTCTTCTGCACATCAGCCTGCGCACATTTTGCTCCTGGGGGAGCAGCTTGCCTTAGAGGAGATGCCAGGACCCCACAAATAGGGATTAACGCAAGTTCTCCCCTTGCACCTTTCCAATCGCAATGTGGGAGTGGAATCAGGAGCATGGGGGCTTCCCTGGAGGCACACAAAAGCTGGAAGTGGGACCACAGTGACTGCCAGATACCTTTGAACTGTTTTGATCATGTCCATCGAGCAGGATGCTTCCCGTGGAACTGGCAACTCCAGTTTAATCCAGGGACTTTTACCCCTTGAGGAGAGGTAAGAGAGAAGCCAAAGGGGATGACAAAATAGCAGCGGATGAGGAGCACAAAGGGAGCAAAGAGAAGAAGGCAGAGATCAGAGAGCCTGCCTGTCTCTCCATCTCTCCTGGAGCAAGAGGATGGATGTGGCTCCAGTTTCTTGCCACATCTTCTATTCCATATGCTCAGTTTCTGCTGAATGACATCTCTGAAAACAGCCTGAGGTGTCACCTCAAAGGTGATCCATCACTTGTCAGCTGTGCCTGCCGATCCACTGCAGAAACCCAGGACACAGACTCCAGCAGCCCTGGCACACCCTGCGCACAGCTGAAAGCAAACTCTGCAAGAGACTCCCAAAACATGTCCATTTTCACTCCTTCATGGATTTACAGCACTTCAGCCATCATCTACCCCCACACCACAGGAGGAATTGCACATAGAGCTCTTCACAGGCAGTGAACAGAGGCATGAACTCCGATCTGCACTCACACTGCCTGCCTGGGATGCTCACACAACCTTAGGCACCCGAAGAGGAAGAGGATGATGAGCAATTCGAGACACCATCACCCATGGCACAGCCCAGAGAGAGACCCACATAAAAGTACAGGTCCTAGGAGGGGAGGAGGGTTGCGAGTCCCGATCTTCCAATACCTCCGGCCTTCCTCACTTGGCCTGTCCTTCTCACCACAAGGCATCTCAGACAGGAAAGTTACCCCAACAGCCCTAAATTTCCATCATCTGCAGCATGAGACGCTCCTAAAATGAGTGCTGTGATTGCATGGGTGTGTGTGCCCGCATGAGAGAGAGCAGGAGGCAATGAGCAAATTACTGAGGTAATCCTTCCATCCCCACAGTAACGAATGATTGTTTCCCTGCTCCCAGGAGCATGGTTGTAGCCTGGGAGCTCAACATTCAATCTGACATGGACCTGCAGCATGCACTGTTAATCCCTCTAAGCACAGTGACAGCTCCCAACAACCCCCTCAAGCAGAGGAAGCACCGCGTTTCTTCCCCATCTTTCCATTACCATATTTTTAATTGGCTGTGAATATCCTTTTGCTTTTGTCAAAACAAGTTCTGCTAAACCACCGCTTCGGATATGAATGGGGGAGCCAAGAATCATGAGAGAGAAGCCAAGAAAATCCCTCTGTAAATGGATACTTGTGCCGAGGGAGGCACGGCCAGGAGGAGTGGGAGCAGGGTCGGCTCATCCCTGTTGGCACCACCGGCCATACGAACGGTCCCAGGGTTGCAAGAGTCCACCCAGAAGTTCAGAGATCTTCAGCTGAGTGAGACAGAGCTTGGAGTACAATGAGCCAATAGCCAGTGCTACAGAGAAATCAATTTTAAGAACATTTGAAGCAGAAGGCCCTGGAAGGGATATTCTGTCAGAGGGAACGTGGCGAGAGAAGAAGGAAGCAAAAGGAAAGAGCACACAAATCATGCTCATGCACACAGGTACCTGACATGAGTTAGAGGCTTCTCCCTTGTTTCCTCTCTTCGCCTCTCAAAGGAAAATGAGGTCTTGACAAAACCTAAACTTTATGAAAAATCTTCCAATTTTCTGTTTCTTGCTTTTGGTTTTAAAGGAAATTCTTTCCCTTTTGAAAAAAGGGGAAAAGGCTAACCTCTTTCTCCTAAAGAAAAACATTTTTCAGAAGGATGTCATGGAAAACAGCCCAAGCTGAAGCTGCTGGCCAGGTAGGGAGGCAGGTTTCTGCCCAGCACTGTGTTCCCCATGTCCTGGATCTCCCAGGCTGACAACCTAGCGTGGCCAGCAGGAGGTGTGAATACAGCCCCGAGCAATCCCATCACATCCACCCTCACAGCCAAGCTCAGCAAGGGAAAATCCACTCGCTCCTGCAGGCAGGGAGGCTGGCACAGGGGGAGAAGTGGTTTAAGTACTCTCCCACACAGCAAATCCCACTGCAGGCCATGACAAGTGGCATATGGAAACCTCTGCCGTGCCTAAGCATCCCACTGAGCCCGTGCCCTTGGGATGGGGCAAGGAGGAGATGCAGTCAGGCTGAACAGGCTCACGGCACTTTGGGAAGAGCCAAGACAGGGAGGTCAGAGCTCCCCGTGTTCATCCCAGGACAGACAGCTTTGCTCTGGTTTCCATCCTTAACACATCAACCGAAAATAATCCTTACCCCCGCAAAAGGCCCGGCCCTGATTTGTTTCCTGCTCTGCTGGAGACTCCATGGGGCAGCAGAGGCTCTTAGATCAGGTCCCAGCCACTGCTGAGAGGGGCAGCTCCAGGAAAATCAACCCTGACATTGCTCACACAGAGAAATGGGGAGAAAACGCCTGTGGAAAGAACCTGACAGTGCAAGGGGAAGGATTCAAGGCCAGGGTTGGATGCGACTTTGAGCAACCTCGTCTAATGAAAGTTGTCCCTGCCCATCTCCATCCAACCCCACCCCTGCAGGGGAGTGTAAACCCAATGATGTTTAAGGTCCCTTCCAACCCCAGCTATCCTGTGATTACCATCAAACACACGTTTCCAGAAGCTTCAGTGTGTCACTTGCAAGTCCAGGGAGGGCTCGCTTTGCTGTGTTCGAGTGCTCTTTTTTTGATCTTGATTTTTTTTCAGCACAGAAGGAGTTCTAAATAAATCAGCAATGTACAGGATGTGCACGGATGGAGCAGCAGGACCACTCCACAAAGGCGCTGAATGGCTCTGTGTCCTCAGGGATGGGGGAAACAAGCTGCTCCGCCAGCCTGCTCCAGCAAGGTAATTTCCCTGCCCTTTTATTCCAGCAGGCAGCCCCCACGCTTGTTTGAGGCTCACACGACAAGGGCTGCATGCATTAATCTGGGCTTGGAGAGCCCTCGGTATCCCTGCCCTGGCAGTAGCCAGGAATCTGGGGCAGACCTGAGGAGGTGAACCCAAGCGGGGTTCCCGGCTCCGCGAGTCACTCCCACAGCCCAGCAGCTGCTGTGCACCAGCACCCTCGCAGGAGAGCTGGGAAACAGGGAGATAATTCTCCTAATGTCCCCAGCATTTAAAGGCTGATTAGTGCTGCTTCTAAGAGAGCTGGGCCAGGGGCTGAAGTGGCACGAGACAGCTGGGCCAGGATTTCAGTGCAGGTGTCAAAGGAGGTGCTGCCAGCACAGAGAGCAGGCTCCATCCTCCTCCCTCACCTCTTGGCTTCAACCCCAAGCCATCAGGAGACCCGAGGGGGATTTGCACACTGGAGGAGTGAATCCCGCCCCCGCAGATCAGCTCCTGACCTCCTCCCGGGCTCCGCAGAGTCCTGCTAGGACTATTTTGCATAAGAGGGAGTTAAACAGCCAGAACTTTGAGCAGCTGCCATGAGGCCATGCACGTGAGACCCTCTGTCACCCCTGTACGGGGAGGGTGGCCCAGCCACACGGGGGAAGTGACAGCTTAGGGTAGGTCACACCTTGCACGTGCCTGCTCGGGGACCAGGGGGCCTTTCCGAGCACCAGATCCCGGCCTCCGGGTGCAGAGTTAGACATGTTGGGGTTTTTCCCTTTGAGATAAGCCTGGAAAGGGAGAAAAACACACAGGGCAAGGAGGACAACCAAAGCTTCCCAGAGACTGCTGCAGAGCACACCTCCACCAGCAGTGACAAAGAGAAGCTGAACAGAGAAATGGAGAATGGAAATTTGGTATGGAAAACTTCCCAGCACAGAGGATACTTGCCACCAGCTGACATGTCACCCAGACAGAGTTCCTAATCCAGGCTGCCAGCCCCAGGATGCAAACAGGTAAGCCAGTACATTGCTGGAGAGAAAGGCTGGATCTGCCTTTTTCCAGAGTTGCCTGGAATAAGGACATGACTTCATCAGCAGCTGCATTACAAAGCGGACAGCATTTGCCCTGCAGCACAAAACTCAATATCCCCTCATCGGAACTGCAGACTTATCTTTGGAGGGCCTCTCCAGCCTGGGAACACGTGCAGCTGGGGCTGGCAGCCGTCCCACCCCACACCTGCCCAAACACACATCTGCTCTGCATCACTGCAGCACAGAGCCCCAACAGGTGGGCTCGCTTTGGATCTCAGCGACTGCCCGGGCAGGATTTCCCCCCGGGAGTCCCTCCTGGCCCCTCTGGAAAGCCAAGGGGGCAGAGCTGGGGTGCTTGCACCTCTTGGGGTGCCCCCCTTGGAATAACAGTGGGAACTTGGGGAATAAGAAATTCATGCTTGAGGTTTCTGGTCAAGATTTTTTTAAGCAAATCCAAGGCTCAGCTTCTTATTCTGAGAGTTCAGTTCCTTGGAAATTTAATCCCTCTGCTGAAGCTGAGCACAGAGGAAAAAGCAGCCAAGCCCACTAACCTGAATTTTCAGAGTGAGGGAAGCAAATCCTTCTTACTCTCCTAATGGAGCCAAATCCTGATCCCACAGAACCTCTGAGCACAGCCCACCCCGGCTTTGGCCACCACTGACCAGGAGCCTGTGTGCCCACCCCCACACAAAGCCATTCCCAACCTTCCCCACCACCACCCAATGCTCTGCCATGGCCAAGCTCAAGCAGCCAGGAGGTAGAGTCCTGCATTCAAGCACTTCCCACTCCAATAGGATCCTTCTGTGCATCCCATCGCCAGCTCCTAAAGCAAACCAGCCCCTGGAACAAACCTGCACTCTGGGACTGCAGAAAGATGTGGCTGTGAGGAGATGCCAGTGATAGCTTGGTGATGGCACAGCCAGACTGCTCTGCCCCTCAGGAAGGCAGCTCAGGGGATAAAACCAAATGATGGCATCACCCACAAACAAAGCAATTATTCCCTCAGGCTTTTCTCCCTGGGATCCAGCAGTGGGGTGAGTGGAATGGTTCAGAGCTGCACTAGGGAAGGTTTAGACTTTCAGGAAGCATTTCTTTACCAAAAATGTGTTCATCTCTCAAGCTTGTCAATGTTTAAGAGACATTTGGCCAATGCCCTTAACAAAATTCCAGGATGGTTTGGGTTGGAAGGGACCTTAAAATTCATCTTATTCCACTCCCTGCCGTGGGCAGGAACACCTTCCACTAGACCAGGTCATTCCACTAAACCTGGCTGTAACTTTTGGTCAGCCCTGAAGCGGGCAGGAGGTTGGGCTGGATGAATATCACAGGACCCTTCCAACTGGAATATTCTGCCCTTTGCAGCCACCGCTGCTCCAGGGCAGCAAGCACTGACAGGGATTTTAGCACAGACCCAGAAGAGGAACAGTGAGTGAGATCAGCCAGGCACAACCCAGGACATTCCAGGTCAGGAAGTATCCCAGGGGAGCGTGCAGAGGGATGAGCTGGCCGTGAGTACTCCGTGTACGCCGGGAGCTGGGAGTTTGGAATGGCACCTGGATTTACCCGGGAAAGCTGCAACCAAGCTAAAAGCGTGGGGCACAGGTCAAAGCCCAGCACAGAGGCCATGGAGAGAAACACCCAGAGATAACCTCCTGTGGTATCCCACGGGAGTCCATCCCATGGTGCTCACTCCCCTCTCAGGTGAACGTACCCCAGTTCACCCAGTTAAATCCAGGTGAAAGCCAAATACCAAAAGGCCCAAGGAACAAACAGAGAGGGGAGACCTGCACTTTCTAATCCACAGCTTGCACTTTGGATTTTCTCCAGATATTTCTATGCCAGTCTCATTTCCACTGTGAAAGTCTGAGAGGCTTTAAAAGCATGAATTTTTCCAGGCCTGGAAGACACTCGGTTGACAGCCCGACAGAGAAACTGTGTGTGCATAGGAAGAACAAAGAAAACCCACATTATTTTAGCCCCACTGTAGAGATACAGGCCTCAGAGGATAAAGATTACCCAGACAGGCCTTGGGAGCTCAGCTGAGACCCCTCCAAAGGGAACTAATTTCTTTCCCTACGTGCTGTGCTGCCTCCCCTGCAGCTGAGCTCCTTCCTCTCTCACTGCCACATATTCTTCCATCACTTCTCCACCTTTTTTCAAGCTTAAAATACAGCTTCATTTTTCTGCAGCTCAGAGATTTGGCTCCTGACCTTACATCTTGCATCTCCAAACTACAGTCACCTCCTGTCTTGATCTCAGCTTCCCAAGCCATTTGGGAACTTGTCTGTGCTCTGACAACAGCAACCTTGCACCATTTGCTTCCCTGAATTTTTCTTTGAGTTACTTCCCTGAATTTGCTCTTCTGGAAGTCAAATTCCTTCTTCTCTTCCTTCTTCCTTCGCTCAACAGCTACTCCAGACTGCTGCAGGGACTGTGTGCACGCCATGTGCTCTGCTCACATCCTCAAACCCCAGCAGCTAGCCCTGAGGAGCCCCTTCCTGCTCTCTGAGGTCAGCACTCCTAGAAGCCAGGGCAGCTATAAAATTGATTTCTACAGTCCCTGCCTGCAAAATGAAGCAAGCCACATCTCCCCACCCTGCTTTAAGCACCTGACCAAGGGCTTCCCATATATAACTGATGGAGATGGGCAGCACCCGCCCAGAACCCATTTCCCCCTCAGCCATAAATCACCGCGGCTGGAAGGCCCTGGAGCAATTGCCTCCTCGTTTTAGGTGCTGGGAGGAAGCCAAGAGATGGAGTTTGTACCAACTACGGGTGCCCCACACTTCCCAGTCTGTGCTCACATCCCAAAAGTCCTGACCTGCCTTCCCAGCTGCTGTTTGGTCGCTGAGGGTAGAAGCAGCTGAAGGTTCAATCCACACCCCAATGGTCACAGTGCCTGCTCCCACCACCCTGCTGCAGCTGGATAAAACAAAACTAACCTAGTGAGTGTCTGGCGTGGGTGCAGGGAGAGAATTCACCACATGGGCACAGAGATGGGCTCACTTCCTTCCCCGGAGTGCTGGATGCTAAATCTTCCCCTATCTGCCACGTCCATCATGCAGGCTCTGAGCCTCGGCAGCTGGAGATCTGTTTCCTATAAATTTTCTGCACAGTGCCTACAACAGTTGTAGTGTCTCTAAAATAATGATTGGAGGGTGGATAGAGGAGAACAAACAGTTCAGCTGAACAGTTTATCTGATGAATTTAGCCGCTTCTCCTGTTCCTGCAATATCAGGTGGACAAATCCAATTTCCTCAAATGCATTTGTTGTTTGAGTTTATTTGACAAATACTTCCCCAAACAATTGCCTCTACATTCACTTAGCAAATATTTAAAATATGAACTGTGCTGTTCAGTGAATCCCCTGGCACTGCACTAGTCCCCAGTGGAGCAGAAAAGTTAAGTTTTTGCCCAATATTAGTTATTTCTGCATTTCAAATTAAATTTTTTGCCAGCTCTCATTGTGTTGCTGATAACACCAGATGATTTGGTGGTGCTTATTAGGAAAGGAGCTGGTCAGTTGTCTCCCAGTGAAATTGAGTTTTCCTGGGAAGCAATAACCCATTGAAGCAGACACATTTCATCAGAAACACCCCACAATCAAATGACTTGCAGCAGCTGAGGAGAGGTTGCCTGGCAAATCCATCTCTCAGAAATCCCTGCGGGTTGTTCTCCCAGGCTCCAGCCCTGCGTTGGTGACAGTCACCTGTCAGCTCCACATCTCCAGCTGAAAACTGGGAAACTGTGGCATGGTTGACCTGCTTTGAGCTGGGGGAGTTGTGTGACAAGCATGGCAATGTAGGGATCCAGAGAACAGGGTGTCCCAGGCATTTTTTGCCCCAAAAGGAGGCCAAGGGAGCTGGGTTTAGGGACACTTAACAGTCTAACTCCTGCCTGGAGTTAGCAAGAAACTGGAGCCAGGAGTCCTCCAGGAAGAGAGAGATGGGAGACAAGAGGCCTAAACTGAAACAAGCAGATATAAACTCTGGATATAACAGCAGATGGGCAAACGTGGTACAGGCTGCCCACAGAGCCCATGCAGTCTCCATCCTTGGAGGCTTTCAAACCCTGGTCTGATCCCAAAACTAACCCTGGTGCAAGATGTTGGACAAAAGACTTCCCGAGTCCCTTTCCACCCAAATTATTCCAGTCTGTGTTCCTGGGAAACCCTGTACAAGTATGGATCAAGTAACAAAAATGAAGGTTACACAGAGTTGGAGGGATGTAACATCATACCTTGGCTACAGTTTAGTTCTAGGATTGCCTGTTTATAGCGAGATTTCGGGAGAAATAACAATAACATCCAGTTTTACTCCAAACTGGACCAGAACCAACACTTGAAGAAATGCTGAGGGACAAACATCTGCATTTCAGCAAACTCAGCTACAAAGACTCATCATTTCAGACCTAGGGAAAATCAGTTTCCAGGTCTCATGATTACAAAGAATAACTCAAGAGCTTGAAGAGTTCAACCAGAATCAGAAGGCAAATAAAAAGAAATCACAATTCATTATTCATCAAAATCTTCAGCAATCTGTTTCAAGACCATGTCAGGATATTTTAGCACTGCAGGTATCATAGTGCTAAAAAAACCTGCAAATGTGACTTTGAAATTTGCTTTTTGTTGTTGTTTCATTTTGTTTTCTGCCAATGAAGATCTCGTTGCTTGAATGTTCTTGGAAAGTCACCAGGGAAAGGTTGGGAATATCGCCCAAGCAAATTCACTTAAGAATTCAAACAAACACATCAGGACACAGCTTTGCTTTTGTCACCCAGCTCGGAGGGAAAGCTTTAAAAACTCAGTTAAGGAGAGGGCAGTAAAAGAACAAATGCTTCATTAAACCTGGTTTTGGGCAGAGGAACAACAGACAACCCATTACTGGAACAGCCTCTCCTGCTCTCCAGTCAACCAGGAACCTTTGAACATGACATTGCACTGGACAGCAGCTCTTCGCATCCCAATTATTTATTCTGCCACTCAGAGGGATGCAGCCAGGACAACCCATCCTTCTAAGCTGTGTACCACTGTGGAAGAGGGAGGAATTTGGTATTCTCATTCCACAAACTCCCACTCACTGCCAAGAGCAGCAAATGACACATGAGTACACCAGGCGGGCAGACAAAGAGAAACAAACAGGCTTTCAGAGACAGAGGGAATCCCTTCCCTTACCACTGGGACACTTCCCTCATCCAGAAAAACCAAAAAAGGGCACCAGGTGGTGCCTCTGAAAGGGCATTTTCTCAGGGTTTTGCTGTTTTTTCTAACCTTCAGATCAGCCATGTCAAACGTTCACAGCACTGGGTAAGGGGAGAGATGAGATGATGGGTTGGGGTTTGCATTTAGAGTTCCATGGACAGGGCTCGCTTTTGGATGCAAATCCATCGTGTTCCTCTCTTGCCTTGAGGGGAGACAAAGCACCAGCAACCTTGCTTCAAGAACCACCCGAGTTTTTCTAGGCTTGACTGTCCAGAAGCTTTCCTACAGAAAGCTGGGTTGTCAGCCAGGCATGGAACAGAACCATTCCTCCAGCAAGCACTCAGACCTTCAGCTGAGGGCTCCTCGCCTTCTGGGAGATGTGAACATGCCTCCCATCAGCCCACCTCTGGCCTCACAGAGCTAAAATAATTGGGCTCTACAGCCTGAAATGAGATTTTCCCAATTCTCCATCCCTGGGAAGCTAGTTTTTGGTAGGTGTCTCAGAGAAGTGGTGCTTAGTTCAAAGGGGCTGCAATTGCTCCTGGATGTCCTCTAATCCCTGGCTCCATCTCTGCCTCAGCCTCTCCAGAACACTCCGTAATGGACTGGCTCACTCTGGCTACATCTTTTATATCTCTTTAGCTCCATGAGCAGATGGAGTCGAGGGACAGCAGGATTTATGCTTCTTGCTTGAGTTGCAGCTTGCCTGGGTGGAAATAAAAAACGGGAAAGGACGGGGAAATGGCATCGTAACAGCATTTACCTCCTGGGCTTCGGAGCCTCTGCCTTTACCTAGGTCGTGTTTGTATTGTCAGCATTTAATCCTGTGCCTTCCTCCCTAACTGAGGAGGAGGAGGAGGCCCAAGGGATGGTTCTCCTCCCTAGCCCATGTGATGGATGGAAGGAGCTTCCAGAAGCGTGGAATACTCTGCTGACAGAGCCTGTGCATCAGTCCTGGTTTATACCGGCAGATAATCCAGCCCAGACCATTTCCTTCAGGGCGTGCAAAGGAGAACCAGGAAATGTTTCTGACCTCTGAGGGCTTTAAAGGGAGAGAAAAGGAGACAGAGGTATGAAAGCAAGCATGGAGATTGACAGGGGCTTGGGAAGGAGCAGCACAATAGGCCCCTAAACTCTTTACCTTTCTTTGCATTTTGTAAAATCAAAGGGGAGAAACAAAACGAGGAGAGGGAGGGAATTATAGTGAACGTGAAAGCTTCCGGATTAATTAATTACCCCTTTTAGTTTGTGAAAAAGGAGGCTAGAAATATCCACGTCTGCTCCTCTTGGAAGGCAACCCTGGCGCTTGCTCCGAACATCCCCCCAGCCCGCCTGCACGCGGGGATAATTAATCCATTACGGGATGGATCCTGCCGTGCCGCCGTAAAAAAGAGATCTATTTCTCCTCCGCTTTCCCCTCCTCCCCAAAGAGACATCTGAAACGGATCATGTAATAAATGTTTCTTGGATGGAAGGAGAGGTATTGTTCTCTTGCCGTGGAAACAATCCCGGCAGTGGGGCCAGCCAGGAGGGAGCGGGGCCGGATACTTCACTCGGCAGCTCTTAGGACATCCTGTATGGCAGGGCGGCCTCCCAGGGACACATTTTGTGATGTCCTCTCTGCAAAGCAGCACTCAGGAGGGCAGGGTGAGCTGGTTCCCACCGAGGGGGACAAGCCCAGGCTGCTCACTGAGGTCTGTGGGGGCTGGAGGTGGCTTCCCTCTGTGGAAACATCCAGGCACTGCCTGGCGGGCAATGGGACACTCTGGGCACAGGGACATGGCCCAGAGTCCGTCACAACCCATCCAAAAGAGCACCTTCCACCCTGCCTCCATCCCTCTCCCTCATGCCCCACTGGAATGCGGCCCAGGCTGGGAGCAGCTGCTTTGCACAGCTCCAGGCAGAGATCAGCCTTTCCACAGGCACCTCTCCCTCAGTTTGACACTTGCCTCTTGTCCAAGGGACTTGGAAACGAGCTGCACTGGACTCATGTTCTATTCCAACGTCCAGCTGCAATAGAATAGATCCTCCTCCACCAAGTATTTTTTATTCCTAGCCAGCCACGCTCACTATCCAAGGTGAGATATTTCTCCCACCTTTGTCACCCCCTCTTGCCCCACACTCGGACGGGCATGAGCTCTCCTTTGCTGCACACACAGCACAAAGGCTGCAGCCCCATCCTCTCTAATTAACAAAACGCACACGCCATGCTCTTCATTCCCTTGGCTGGTGTTTCTGTGGAGCACAACAAGCGATTCCCTGAGCGTTTCCCGAGGAGGATGCGGTGGGCTGCCCATTACCTGCCCAAGACCCTTTGCTCTGTGGGGGTTGGGTACCCGCAAAGCCAGGAAATTGCATGAGATCAGAGCTCCCCAGTGCTGATCCCAGCCCTGATCCCAGCATCCCATTTGCATCAGTTTATCAGAAACATTGCCTCTGGCTGCTGACATCCAAATACTCCTTGCATGGAGGAGCTGCTGACATTTATTCCTGCATTGCCACATTGCAGGAGCTTTGGCTAAGAATCCTGTTACATGGGAAGAGAGAAGGGACCTTGTTACTTGGTGAAGGTAAGTCCTCCACCATCAGTCTAGATTAGATTTGGGTCACTTCCTTTATTCATTTCCCTGGATGATTTTTTTAAGGCTCTTTCAAAGAAACACTCGAGCTCAGTGCAATGTTCTTGATTGCAACCAGAACTGGCTGAAAAATGCTGAACTAATTGAAACAAATTTTCTTTTTCATTCCTTCCTCAAAACATTTCCAGGGTTTCTGGTCAGTACTTGGAACTGTGAAAAATCCCCCTGGGCTCCGCTGTACAAGAGCAAAAGCTTTTTCCACAGCATCAGCAGCATTTCAAATTCCTGTGAGCTGATCTTAGGGCAGCAAAGTGACTCCTCTGTCCATCAAAGACACAGGGATGTCACGACACCTGTGTGTCTTCATCACAACACCCCTCAAACAGACATCCATGTCATGCAGAATAGTTCCCACCACCAGTCCTCCATCACCACATGCTCTGAGCATGTCCTGAAATCTTCTAGGAGCAGTTGGCATCATTAATTCTCTCTCTCTCATGGGGAAACTGAGGCATGGGGTGGCAGCATTTCCCACAGCATTGAATCATTGAATCATTCAGGTTGGAAAAGACTTACAAGACCATCAAGTCCAACCTTTGACTGAATTCCACTTTGCCCACTAAGCCACAACACAAAGAGCCACATCTCATTTTTCGAACACTTCCAGGAATGGTGACTCCACCACCTCCCTGGGGACCTTGTTTCAGTGCCTGACTGCTCTTTCAGTGCAGAACTTTTCCTAATGTCGAGCCTGAACCTTTCCTGGAGGCAGAAATCTGCTGCCTCCCAAGTCCCCGTGGGATCTCCACGCACCAAACCATGGCAGGGGGTCCTACCACACACAAACCTCCACATCCCCCCCAAAGCCACAGCACAACACAGAGCTGGCAAGACCATCTGTGCCTCCACCCCACAGCTTCCTCTTGGGGCTCTCACTGGCCCATCCCTCCTTTTCCATGGCTCCCAGGAAGACAGCAAATTTCACCTCAAACAAGAAGCAAACCAAACAACCCCCACCCACAACGCCCAGGCACTCTGGCAGAGGGGAGAGGTTTCTGCATCGCTCATTTTCTGTCAGGTTAACACCAGCTGAACAAACTCCTTTTTTCCCCGTGTATTTCTTCTCCTGGTGGTTCCCCCTCCCCTTCCTTTCTTTTTCCATTTCAACCACCTCAAGGAGAAGGCCCTCCGAGGCACTGGTGACTTCAAAGACACCAGGTCCAATGTGCAGCAAGTGATAAAAACCTACACAGCATGTGTTGGGCAAATTAATATCCCCTCTAGAGCCACCAGCTCCTCAGTCCCAGCAGCCCCATAATGAGATGTTGTACTGAAGGGGAGGGGGAGCTCGGTGCAGAAGGGGAGATGTATTTAATGTATGCAAATTGACTCACATGCAAATTGCCGCTCAGTTAAAAATAACACATTGCACGAGGAGTCGTCTTTTAAAACATTTGTTTATTCATTAGGGTAATCTCTGTTATCAGTCACCTCGCTTCCTTGCACATTAAGTGCTCAGTTTGAGGGAACTTTGTGTATTGCAGGTCTGGGGGACAACTGTGACTTGCTGCTGATCTCAACCACCACACAACAACTCCAGTTTTCCTCCCCTTCCTTCTCCTTTCTACTCATAGTCTACAGGGATTAAAGTCACCTTTCCTCAGAGGGGAGATGCTTGAAGTGATGAACTTCAAGGACAAAAGCTGTCAGAGCCACCCAGAGCAGCTCCTGACAGCCAGAACCTTCCCCAGGGCCGGACAGAGCATCAGTCCCAGCTGGGCTCAGGGTGACCAAGCTGGATGGAAGGCACAGCATGGGCCTTGCAGCTTCCCTTCCCTCTGCTGACCAGGGACAGGACCCAGGGAATGGCTGGAGCTGAGTCAGGAAAGGTCAGGCTGGATATGAGGGAAAGATTCTTCCCCCAGAGGGTGCTGGCACTTCCCAGGCTCCCCAAGGAATGGGCACGGCCCCGAGGCTGCCACAGCTCCAGGAGAGCTTGGACAACACTCTCAGGGCCAGGGTAGGATTGCTGGGGTGTCCTGGGCAGGGCCAGGAGCTGGACTCCATGATCCCCGTGGGTCCCTTCCAGCTCAGGACATTCTGTGACTCTACAAAATAACAGTGTAAATGCCTCCTCCCAGGCTGAGCTCTGCAGGGCAGCCAGTCCTCCCCACAGCTGGCACCACTAATTAATATTAGATCCTGCCAGTGGTGTTAAGCACTGGGACAGCTGCTGACAGTGGCCAGTGCACCCCACTGATCCTGGCTGATTGATCTCATGGCAAATCCTCTGCTGATCCTACCCGGCATTACAAAGGAGCAACAGGGGTTTTGAGCAGTGCCAGACGGGAAGTGGAGCGGGGATGGGTGGTGGGTTGTCATGGCAGGTGTTCTGGTGGGTGCCGTGACCTTCCAAAAGCGTCTCCAGCAGAAAGCCGCCCGGCAGGGCCAACACACTCACACACACACACCCGAGAGCTTCTTCAACAAGTTGATGGCAAAGAGACAGGAAGGGTCTCCATATAGAGTTCCACAGGAGAGGTTTATTCGGCCATGCGCGTGAAGGGTTCCATTGACGAAAGACACAGAACAATATGGGGGGTGCCTAGGATTATATATGGGTCGGAGAGAGCATCAGAGACCAATAATCTGAGGGCAAGAGGGCGGTACACAGGCGGGGCTAGGGTATGGGGGCCAATGAGGAAACTCTGAGGGAGCAGCAAAGGAACAAGGGCCAATGGGAGAGCGGGGAAGGGAGAATTTTCTAGGGCAAGGACATGTAAGGTATAAGGGGGCAGGAAGGCCAGCTGGCCAACTGAGGAAGCAGAACTGGGGTGCCTTAACATAATGAAACAAAGCACCCCGGGGGTGGCCTTTTCTGTCTCCCTAACTGGGGAGGATCTCTTAGGGTTGTCCCCTCCAGGGGACCCTCCTGGTTCCTCTGTCAGCAGGCCCACTGGTCTCCACAGTGGGAACCACTTCAAGATGATGGGTGCAGTCCTAGTGCCTCGGGGCATTCAGAGACAAAGAACATTTGGTGTGTCAGAGTTTGATACTGAGCCTTTGCTGCAGGCTGAGGAAGGGTCTCACATGGGATCTACATGGAGAGCAGTTCTCCATCCAGCCATGCTGGACTGTGTTAACACTGCACAGTCTTTAGACATTGAAAGCCCTGGGAGATGGGGGAGAGAGGGGGATAACCTCTGGACTGAGGCACAGAAGGAGCCCTGCTTTCACTGGGATACAGTTAATTTTTTTCCTAGTAGTTAATACATTCCCCACCGATTGCAAAGGTCTTGATGCTGCAGAAGAGGAATGGCACTAGGCAGAAGCTCCAGCCACCCCAAGCAAGAGAGCGATCCAGACAAAGCTCTGCTTCAGTTGTACCAAATTGTCAGGGTCAGAGCTGCTGCAGCTGGACCATCTCCAGGTCCCAAAGGAGCATGTTCTGCCATTCCTGTTTTGATAATTTCTTATTACTCAGCCCAAGATTGGTGAAGTTACAGTGTTAGCACAACCCTCCAGCCCCTGCCAATGATCAGGAAGTTTCTTACTTCATTAGATAGCACTGCTGCTCTTGGGAACCTTGTTCTTCTGTCCTGTGCATGTCAAGAGCTGTAAAAACAGAGACTAAAGGGAGTCTAAGGACAGCAATAAGCATTACTAATTTTCTTTCAGCTGGAATTCTAAATCAGCATACAAACAGAGATTAACCTTTCCAAGAACCAGGATTCCTGCTCTGGGCAAAGAGGAGCAGCAGGGCTGAGCTCCCCTCTCCCAGCACTGCCCACTGGGAGCAGCCTGCTCCTCCTCTGCCTCATCAAGGGACAGACCTGAGCAGGGATGTTGATGGAAATCCCTCCTCGCAACAGCAAGGGCAGATTTAAAGTGATTGGGTTAAGCTGCATTAACCTCTGTGTGGACACGGTCACTCCAGATTTAAGTGGCCATTGCTCAGTTTAACAGGAGCCACTTCAGCGTGACCTAATTCGCCACCTGAGTAAATAAGACAAACCAAATAAAGGTCAATGACTGTGAAGAAGTGGCTCCCCAGAGGAGAGTGACCCACTCAGAGCTTACCTATCAACACAGATTAACAGCAGACACCATCTCTCATCCCTCTGCCTGGAGCTCCAGCTTGGAAGAGCCACTGAGTCCTGGGTGGGAGCAGGACACCAAGAGTCAGGGGGTCACCCTTAACTTGGGCAGGAGCAAAGATCACAAGTCAGGTCAGCAAGAACAAACTCTCATTTCCAGGAGCTCAGATCTTGCCTCAGCCAAGGAGTTTCATCTTGCCGAGAGATGGGAGCAGAGCAGGACAGAGAGGAGATGTCAGTGCAGGCACTTCCCACACGCAGGGACACGGCAGAGCAGCACACTGAGCTGCTCCCTCCAGATGCCAGGTTATGGCTATCCCGGCTGGAGCTGGAGGAAGCTGAAGTTCGTGACCTGTCACGAAGATGCAGGTGATGATGAAATGGTAGAGACCACCCTGCGACGCTTCTTCCAACATTCCCAGTCTCCCTCACCGGGGAAACCTGGGAGAGGGAGGCTCCTGAACCCTCGTACAGATGGGATGGCACAGCACCAAACTCAGCTGGGATGTGGGGGATGGGAAATCAGCATCAAAGCACCGGGCCAGCAGGCAGCAAAATGGGATTACACAGATTCATGGACTGGGGATTAAAAAACAGAGGTTACAGGGACAAGACAGAGAGGTTCCTTCTATTACCCCCTTCCAGCAACTGGGGATTCTGGGCACAACTGGAATGGATGGTAAGAGAGACCATTCCTGTGTGTTCTCATTGCAGAACACTCACTGCTGCTGCTGCTGGAGGCAGGGACCTGGCTTAGGTGACTCTCTGCTCTGTCCCAGCCAGGCATTTCTATCCCAAATGGCCTGGCTTGCAGGCTGCTCCTCCCCACACCACTCCATGTCCATGGCTCCTGGCCCCCAGGCAGCACATCCCCACTGCTGTGGTGGGCAGGAGTCTCTTGTCTGCCTGTCCAGAAGAGGATGGAGAACAGGAATTGTTCATGCAACAGCAGCTGCTCTTTCAGCTTTCCCTGAGCTCAGCCAAGTCAGATGTTTCTTCTCCCTGTGCCACCTCCCTCTCCCCACTCCATGCTCCTTCCCCCCCCAGTTTGTCATTCCCAGTGACATGCCCCACCGGTGACCGAGAGCTGGTGGCCGTCTCTTTCTGTCACCGAGGGTCGAGGTGAGTGCTCCTGCCAGGTGGTGCACTTTCCAGACAATGAAGAGCGACTGAGCCTGCATCCTAATGAGCTGCCACCCCTCCGCAAGGGTTCAGTGATGCTTTCCCAGTGTCAATCAAGCATAAACAGATTATCCTGCCTGGCCTGAAGTGCATGGGCCACCTCGCTTTCCCATTTGGGAAGCTTCAGCAGCTGATGGTGAGAAAACACAGAATAATTGCCCTCCAGAACTACCTAAAAGGAGGCTGTAGCCAGGTAAGGGTTGGTCTTTTCTCCCAAATAACAACCAACAGGGTAAGAGGAAATGGCCTCAAGTTGTGCCAGTGGAGGTTTAGGTTGCATATTCTGGAAAATTTCTTCACAGAAATGGTGGTCAAGCACTGGCACAGGCAGCCAAGGCCGTGGTGGAGTCCCCACCCCTGCAGGGGGTTCACAGACATGTGGGTGTGGCACCTGGAGACATGGGGCAGTAGTGGCCTTGGCAGTGCTGGGTTAAGGGTTCGACTCGATGACCTGAGAGAGCTTTTCCAACCTAGAGGATTCTGTGATTCTCTGAGGAGCACGCTTGGACCGTGTGGGGTGCTGCACCTACCGCCCTCATGGCTCACTCAGGTCGGAGGCGCCTTCTGAGTGTGGGAGCTTCTCCCGGAGCTCTGGGGCACAGCCCAATCCCGCCACAGAGCTCACCCAGTCCCAAAGGACAAGTTTGCTCCCTGCCATACCCAACTCATCTGCTTCCCCACAGCTCCCAGCAAGAGCTGCTGCTGCCCTGTTGTGTGGAGACTGCCCAGAGGTGGTGAGGAATTTGCCTCCCCCTGAACTCAGCATCCTCCATCCTGCCCGAGTCCTTGACCAAACATACCACCAGCAATTCCGGGCCAAGGACAGACCAACACCCCCACTCTCAGATGATTCTTTCTTTTCTGTTCGCTGGTGCCAATGATCACAGGAGGGCCTGCAATCTTGAGACTGCAGGGTTAGAGTATGGTGAATTTGAGCTCATCCCAAATCAGGGAGTGCTATCAGGAATTCCTGCTTTCCCTGCAGGGTCTGTTTGCTGCTAGCATTGCTGAACAGCCGGGATACGCTTCCCACCAAACGGCACAAACTGGAATGGGTCCTAATTAACTGCATGGGAGAAGATAAAAATTCCCTGCTCTTCCCAATCCTGCAGAAGTCAGGGATGTGAGGAAAGACACCGGAGCAGGAGAGATGGAGTGGCTGAGGTGGAACACGTACCCACCAGCATGGCAATTCCAACTTAATAACCTAGGGCTCGTTAGGTGGCCATTTCCATGAGGTGGAGCACGCCCACAGGACCAAATAGCAGGGCCTGAAAATTGGAAACGTCACAGCTCGAGGCACAGGGATGTGCTCTGCGAAACTCTAATTGCAGGATGCTGGGCAGGACTGTCAAACAGCTGGCACAGCCTCCCTGTCACCTCCAGGCCTGCTGCTACCTGACCCGAGCCTGCAACCACGGCACCCCTTTCCAGATCCATTAATTCCTGCCAAGCACAGCAGCTCTGAAGAATGGCAGAGAGGAAAGAGGGCAGCTTACTAATGCTCATCACATCCCCAGCCCAAAGCTGCGGCAGAGCTCTCCACCAGCCCCACACCCAATTCTCAGCTGCTGAAGAGGATCTGATTTTTGAAAGGATCTGTCACTGCCCGACCTTTGGCTCAGGATCACGAAGGTCACAGTTAAGGAGGCGCCAGGCTCCTCGTGGCTGTCACTGCTCCTCGCTGAAGCTGTTTCATCCCAGCTGTTCTGGTTGCAGGAGCTGTTGCTGGGTTCAGCTCCCAGTTTTCCTTCCCACTGTCCAGGCGCGGCACGTCCCACTCTGACAGGGAAATCAAGGCGCTGCAGCAGCAATGAATTATTGCTCACAAAAAGGGCCTGGCGCCCCGCAGTTCCGGGGTGAAGTGACCTCCATGAATACCTGCACACACGCTCCCTGTGAGGGTTTGGTGTGTGAGCACCAAGGCTGCACAGTAAACCAGAGATTAATGCTCAGCTGAGCAGAGCATTCCTAGGCAAGAATACAAAGCAGAACAAAGGCCCTGTCGTGCCTTCAGTTCCTTCCCCACAGTTTTATTTTACTTGTTTCGTTTACTTTGGGAAAAACTTCCAATGCACAACTTGCAGCTTACAGCCCTGACTTTGCAAAACTCAAGCACGCAATAGGAGCCTCCTTCCTTTGCAGGAAGCAAAGCTCCCGGAAAGCCACGGTCCCCAGCAGACTTTTCAGGCAGCCAACACTTTCTGGAAGCCTCATGCTGCTTCCAGGGGGTCTGTCCAGGCCGGGCCACTTGGGAAACCTACCCCTTAATGCCAGTCATCTGCTGCAGGGAGGTCTAGAGAGCAAAACCCATTAAATTCTTTGACCTTTGGCAGGAGCCAGGGAAAGTATTTTGGGATCACTCTTCTACCTGGCTACAAAGCACGGCAAAGCAGAGCCAAGAGCAAGAGGGAGAGCACAGCCGAGTGTGGGGCTTCCAATCACACCTTAGCAGAGGAGATACTCAGAATCACTGAGTCATTAAGGTTGGAAAAGCCCTCTAAGATCATCGAGTCCAACCATTCCCCCAACACTGCCAGGCCCACCGATGACCCATGTCCCCACGTCCCACACCCACACTTATTTTGTGCTTCTCGGGACAACCTCCTCCACGCCTTACTCTACTTAAAGAACACTCGGAATGCAGTTGCTATAGAGGTTTTCCTGTCAGAAAAACGTTTTTAAGATCTTTGCCTTGCATCCAAACAGCACAGAATCAGAGGATGGTTTAGGCTGGAAAAGCCCTTTAAGACCATCGAGTCTGACTATTCCATCAGCACTGACGAGGCCACCACTGACCCACGTCCCCAAGTGCCACATCCACACATCTGTTAAATCCCTGCAGAAATGGGAATTCCACCACTGCCCTGGGCAGCCTGTTCCAGGGCCTGACAACCCTTTCAGTGAAGAAATTTTCCAGAATATCCAGCATAAATATGATCTTAAGGCAGGTTGTGGGATGGCAGCTGTCTGCAGCACAGGTTGGGTGCTTGCAGGACAATCCCCTGAGAGGAGCACTGAGACACAAACACGCTTGTGTCTGTTTTCCAAACAACAACAAAGGGTGGAAAGCACTCTCCTGGATTTGTATGGTGGAGGAGCTTGATGCCAACACAACCACTGGGCCTGACCTATTGACATTTCTTCAGGCTCCCGATTCCTGCGTGGGGGCTGTCACTTTAAATCTGAATTGCCTGGGTTTTTTCTATCACAACAGCCTGATATTTTTTGCTTGTGAAGAATAAATATTTACAAACCTTCACTCTCGCCAACAAAAGCATTCTGTTCCAGAATTTTCTTAGCGTTTTGTTCTGTTTTTAAACAGTTTTAGAAATCATTGCCCAACACTTTAATTTCTCTTATTAAAACAAGCAAGACAGTAAAATGATGCACAAGCCAGAGGAAGGATCAGGGCAATTCTCAGTTCACGTTCAAGGGTTTTGAGCGACGTGTTGAAAAGTGGCCGAGAGCATCTGTAGGAAATGCAAAGGATAACAGCACAGTAACTCCAGCCAAGGAGAGGTCACCAGGATGTAGGAAATGTGTTTTCTTGGTAAACTAATGAGGGTTCAACCATTTCATACAATGTGAGGTTGTAAACAGATTAAACAAAACGCAGCAGCACTGCTCCTCCAGCCAGAGGAGCCAACTCCACATTCCTCAAACATCTCAAGAGCTGCAAACAAAAGCGGAGCCCAGCGAAGCAGTGACCAGCTCACCCTTTATCCATCCCAAAGCCTGTCATCCCCACGTACCTGACAGCCCACCCACGTGCAACTTCCCTGCCAGTGCAGCTCACTTCAGTGGGATGTGAGGGGGCTCAGCGAGCCCCGCGTGGGGCAGCGAGGGAAGGTCAGGGTGGACACCTGGCTGAACATGAGCTTGCAGCACCAAGCTGAGCCACCCACACCCCCCCTGCCCCGTGGAGTACAAAGGGAGTCGTGTTTCACATCACTACCTGGTGCTGGCAAGAACATTGTGTCCAGATCTTGTATTCACACCTGCAAAAAAAAGTATTGTCAGAAGCAGCGAGTTCAGACAATAGCTACAATAATAAATTTTGGCTGTGAAAAACCAGCCTTGAGGTGAGAACCTGAAAGAGTTCAGTCAATTTAGTTTGCTAAGAAGAAGGTTAAAAAGCAGCTTGACTCCAGTCCATGCACTGCTACCCAAAACAATGGCTCGCGTTAGTGGCTCTTTGCTCTTGCTCGCTGCAATCCAACAGCCGCAGGCTGGAGCTGCAGTGTCCAAATCCAGACCTGAGGTGAAAATTGTTGCCATATGGGTCCATGAGACTTAGATGTCTTTCCAGAGGAGATGTTCCTACTCCATTGACCACACAACCAAAATTTAGGGGTGTATTCTCCTGCCTGCGTGATGCTGAAGCCAAGACAGCTCTTCCTGATTTCCCCAAAGTCCCATCCCTCATCCATCCCGGCTCCAGAGGTGATGCTGGAGACCAGGTAAGACCCTACACGGGCTGCAGAGCCCAGGGTGAGGAGGTCGCCCAGACCACACAGCCACAGAGCCTCTGCCTTCTGGGGGTTTGTTGTAGGAAAACCCGTGGACAATTAAGGACATGGCCATGGCTGAGCTGCGGGGGGACAGCCAAGGGACACCCAGAACAGGAGCAGAACTCCAGCACTCTTCCCTCACAGTCACTGCCAGAAGGGAGCAGCCAGAACGGGCAGCCAGGCAGCTCCTGTGGACAGAGAGATGGAGAGCCCAGGCTGGGAGCGATGAGATAAATTCTGGAGATAGATGATTTATTGCATAACCCCCACAATATAGAGCTGCTTGACTCTATTAGGTGGATGGATGGAAGGGAATTTAAGAAGAGAAATAGATTTTTTACTCAGCTAATTAGCTAAAAAGGCTTGTCTGGAAACACGGGCCCCATTGTGTCTGAAGTCTGCTGACACACGGCTCAGAGCCACATTTTTCTTCCCTGTTATTACTCTGCCTCCCAGAGCATCCCTCAGAGACACAGAGAGTGGGGTGGGATCCCTGCACCAAACAGCTGGCACCCAAGACACCCAAAAAATGTTCAAGTGACACAATAAATACTCGAGTTTATGTGTTTGTACATAAATAGATGCACACACTTTCAGGTATATGCATGCACCTACAGATATACACAAACATATATTCCTTATTAATACATTCCATACATGAAAATACCAGTACACTAAAAAAAATAAAGTCCATAAAAGAGCCAAGTTTGCCATCAAAACCAGTTTGCTGCTTCACATTAGCCTGCTCCATAATTTGAAAGCAATCTGGGGGCACCTGATGAAACAAAAGGGCTGTAGATTGAAGAGAAATAAAAGAAAAATATGACTTGACCCAGCACAGTCACTCCTGGAATCCACTACCCCAGGAAGTCATGGAGACGCACACCAGTGGAACAGACATTTTAAAGGACTGGATAATTTTATGAGCATTAATAACATTTGCAGCTATGCAAGCTAATAAAATGTTACAAGGGTAATCAAACTTCATGCTTCAATGTGTAAGTTGATCACCTGTGAGCGCTGGGAAGGAATTTCCTCTCTGGTGCTGTTGCGTTGAGCAAGTAGCCAGCTGCGCCACAGGGGTGCACTTTTAATGAAAAAAAATTAAAACACTAAAAAAAAATAAGAATCAGTGTCACTGCTGTTGCTGCTGTGTCTTTGCTTTGGTTTTCTCCTTCCACAATAGCTGGTGCTCACCGGAGACGCCGAGTATCAGTGAGAGCTTTGATGTCAACTCCCTAAGGTTTCCTGGTGCAGCTTTGGGACAGTACATCCGACACAATCCAACAATAATATCACTTTGCTCCTGGAGGGTTGTTGCTATAAGCTGGCAGCAGGAATTACACCAAGCTTAACCTGTCATCCCCACACCACGGATCCCACACTGGCTCTTTATGTTCCCGTACTGGACAAGTTGTGTCAGCCAGCTAAGCAGAGGCTCTTCCAGGAACTCTGAGCCCCATCACAGAGGAGCTCCAGGTATTCCCAGGAAAACCTGGCAGCTTTTGAGCTCTCTACCAATTCAAAACTGTCCAATATGTTATTTATAACATCCAAGCAGCAACCTTGGTGTTTCCAGTGTTTTCCAGCCTCGGAAGTTAATGCCCTCGTAATTAATGAACTGACAGCAAACGCTGCAATCTGCTGCCACAGGCTTTGCAAAAGAACGACAGACTTTGCTCCTGTGCCTACCCTTCTGTTCCAGGGAATCCAGGCTCAGTTCAGCCAGCTGGGGAGGAGGCTGAAGGGAGGATGGGACATAGCAGAAGTGCCAAAATAAACCTTTCACTTCAAAGTAACAAGCACGGGGGGGAGTTTACGGATACAAATCCAAAGGGCTGGAGAGGACGAGGGTGTGCTTGAACAAGGGACCTGCTCCAGGAGCCTGCCCTCTCCAAAACAAAAAGAGAAAATAGGTATTGCATAGAAAGAATATTGGTAAAACGCATGCTCTGGGCTCTCCACTGTGGGCAGGCCGCAGCAGGGTCTGGTGAGCTCTCCTGTGAAGTACGGGCCTTGGGAACACGGGATTACAGCTCCCTGCCACGCCCCTGCCATACCCCCCTCCCTCATGGTTAAAACCCACGGATATCACCATGGTAACCATACCTGAACCATTCACTAAATCCAAGCAGCCAACACCCAGACCTGGCTTTGCTGCTTGTGCCCCTCCCGCCCTTGGGAGCACCTTCTCCTGGGTCCCAGAGCCGGGGGCTGGAAGAGGCAAGACACACTTTCCCGGGACAGGAGGAAAATGCGCCTCATTAGAATTAAGAGGTCCATCACTCATCACCTGAGGGGGTTATTCCCAAATTCCTCTTTGAGCACAAGGTGAACATGAGGATCCATCAACCAGCCTGGCCATGCGTGAGTCCATATTTCCTCTCCTTTCTATCCGTCCTTAAACACAGTTCAACATTCCTTTGGGAGAGAGGAGGGAGTGGACACAAGGATTACATGTGTCAGTCACCCTTTCATCCCCACACGATCATTCTCACTGTGACAGTGTCCTCCAGGCCACAAAACTCATATTTTTCTGAATGCACAGCACTGAGAATTGCACTCACTGCCCTCCAAAGACCTTTCCAAATGACCTTCCCCCCTCAGCCATGGCAACACTTGGCCTGGAAAACGATATGCCCCAAGGAAGCCATAACTTTTCCATCAGGACAGGAAAGCACTTTAATCACGGTTAGAAGAGCACCATCATCAGAGACCGGAGCTGACACCCCGTGTGATGTCACACACATGAGCCCAGCATGCTGACAACAGCCACGGGGTTTAGAGTTCCAGGCAATAAAGCATGACATCATGATGACATCATGGAAGGAGAAATTCAATTCCCAGCCCAGGGACTATCAGTTACTGCTTTATTCGAAAACCTGTCACTATGTGTGTGAGCAATGAGCAGAATCCATCATTTCCACAGGTTTTTTATGGCCACCATAAATTCGGAGCACTTAGGCCTCAGCCACCTCCCCGCGTCTCTCCGAGCCCATCTGTTGGCTCCCGCGATGCTCCCTCCAGATCCCAGCACTCCAAATCCCACTTCAGGGGAAATCCAAGCAGCTCAGGGCTGCTGTGAGATCACACAGGTTTGGCTCGGGGGTGAGCAGGTACCTGTCAGCTCTGCACGCGCTTCCCTCGCCGCCGGGCTGACACAGCTGGATGCACCACGCACCCCTCTGCCACTTGCACAACCTCTGAAAGCCATTTTAGAATCTGTCCTGATGAGCACTCCCAGGCAGATACTTCGAGAAAGTCTCCTGGAGCAGGCTGCCCATCTCACCCCCTGCCAAGGCACTTACCAGTAAATGCTAACAAAGCATTAATTGCACAGACAGATAAAGCATGCGGCCTAGCAGGCCACAGAGGCAGAGCTGAACGTGTTCTTCAGTGAGGCAGGTGGAATATTTTGGGGTGTTTTTATGAGTGGATGATATCAGTCTGTCTACTCTCACAAATGGGATGTGGCTCATGTGGTCATACACACATTTAACTCAGTCCTCATAACACCTCAGGCAGTGATAAGGGATGGATTTTTCATAAGATTCCTGACATAGAAGAGGTGTCTGTTGTCTTTGCCTCCTTTTATTGTTTTTATTTTACCTGTTCCTGCAAAAAACAAAGCAGTGCCACGACCCAACAGATATTTCCTGGAGTATATCAGAGACTCTTGACTGTGTTATTTCCAGTCATGAGCTGGGAAACTTCTCCACTGCAATGAACCCCTACTTCCAATTTCCTGACCTCCATGGCATTAGATTAGGCCAGTCTGATCTTTACCAGATACCGTGAAAATACAGAAATATCCTCTGCTTGCTCCCACCCAGGACACAATTCCCCAGAGTATTAAAATAAAATTAAAATGACTCATTTCCATCCACTGCAGCTGCATTTGTCCTGCTCACCTCTTACAGGACCCCTGCAAAAATGTCATCCCATGCAAAAGTGACCTCCCTGCATTATCAGTGTGATTGCCAAGGTCACTTGGGACCTTCTAGATATCCTGGACTCAACCCCAAACTCCCTGCTCAGGACACTTAAAGGTGGTGCCCTTAATGGAGTTCAGCTGATAGACATCAAACACCATATCAAGTTCTGACACATTTCTAACTGTTGTTGGTGCACAGAATAGCCGTGTTGATGCATAATCCCTGGAAAAAAAAAAGTCACAGTGACAGCTGGGCCCAAAATATTCAAGTTTTGCTAAAGATCTGGCAGTATCAGCTGGATCATAACCCAGTGCAGAGTTCACTTCATTTTCAAGGTATTTCATGAGATAGTCTTTACACTATCTCAGTTCATTACTTCTGTGGAAAGATCAAGGGTAACACTGGGGTTTGGAGATGAAAGAACTTGGCAAGTCACCTTCTCTTTTCTCACAGGCAGTGAATAACCAAAGAACAAAACCACGTCGTTTAAGAAGGGCTGTTGGACAAGTCACTTTTGAGGGAGTCTGTTGGTATTTAGGGAGGGCAAAAAGCTGCTAAAATTCCTCACATAACCACCCCGTTCAGTTCCCAGGTCTTGCAGTCCCAAAATCCACTGCATCATTTCAGCTTTGCACCTCTGATTACTTGTAGGCTTTCCTGAAGTGTGACTCTGCACTAATACCCAGCACTGAGAATGACTTTAAAATGAGTGAGTTTTTCTTAACCTGATTTCCACGGTCCCCATCAGTTACACACAATTAACAGGTAATTATAGGCAGGTTCCGAGACAGCAGCCTGCATGCAACGCTCCCCTTGCCCAACGAGCCTAACACACCGTGCAGCTCCACCTTCACCAGCCAGGAGACGGGAAAAATGGGAAAGGGATTGACTCAATAACCTGAGACTCGCTGCAAAAATGTAGCTCCAAGTTAAACATTCAGAGCATACACGACCAGAGCACCAGCAATTACTGGATTTGTTACTGCCTCAACTATCATGACAGGCATTGAAATAAATCTCATTTATATGACATACAGTCATCTAGAAATGCCTTTTTTTTTTTTTAAGAAATTCTTTTAAGATGTCAATGCGCTCCACATGGCTCCGTTTTGAGACCTCTCCAGACTGGAGATCAGACAAGATATACAAGCCTTTCAGCCTGCCAAGTTTCATACTTGTTAGGAGTAAGCCTGAATTCGGAATTTTCTACACGGTGCCTCCATGAATGCGATTAAGGAAGGCCTCTTGCCATTAAATATTGGCTGCAGGGATGCAGCTCCCCTCTCCCATCATCCTGCAGCGTTCCCTAAAGGCCGGGCTCATCGCGGCTGCGCTCCAGACGTTCATGTTGCATTTCCCTTTGTAGCTCAGGCCTGGAATGTTTCTCTGGAGCCTGAAGCACAGCCCAGATGTTTCTCCAGGCATCCCCACCCACTTCTGGTAGCCCCCCATGCCCTTGCTCACCACGCTGGCACAATCACACTGGGCTGGAAGACAGAGTGGGCTGGGCAGTCTCTCAGATGTTCTGGTCCATGGGTGTCAAGGTCTGAGCAATAGGTTACTGATGTCCAAACCTGTGCCAGGGGAGGGTCAAGTAGGGTATCAGAAAAAGGTTCTACCCCCAGAGGGTGTTCAGGTTTTGATCAGGCTCCCCAGGGCATGGCCACAGCCCCAAGGCTGCCAGAGCTCCAGGAGCATTTGGACAACACTCTCAGGGATGCACAGGGTGGGATTGTTGGGGTGTCCTGGGCAGGGCCAGGAGTTGGACTTTGATCCTTGTGGGTCCCTTCCAGCCCAGAATATTGCATGGTTCTATGAAACTCAAGAGCATCTCCCTCAAGACGTCCTACCCCCGAGTTCAGGGTGCTGGCATTCCTTAGAAACACGGTCCTAAGGCAACAGCTTCACCACATCACTCTTTCCTTAAGTACTTTGGAAAGGGCCATTCTGGCAGATGCTGTGACTGGGAATCATCACATCCACCCAGCGAGCAGCAAAGAAAACCACTTGTTACCTTCCTTCATTTACGTATCACACTCCCACAAATTACAGCTCAATTAGGCTCTCCTGGCATCCATCACACAGCTCCGGGAGAACGTGGTCCCAGCAACTGCGCTCTCCAGGCAAGTTGAGGCAGTAAATAGAAAGGGCTAATTGGGGAAGGGGGGAGATGCTGTTTCCTGATGTAAAAATAACTGACACTTCCAGGAAATAATGGTATAAATAGAAAATGAAGCCATTCCTCCTCCAAAAATATTTCATAATTATGTGTCATAAAAATAATTAGGTTATGGTGAATTAGTACAAATGTTTACAACAAAATTGCCATGCAAAACATTATGGGTAATAACATGCTAATTGCTGTAGAAGCAAAAGCTGATTATGTTTCAGCAATATTAAAAGTTGCCAACTCGGCGCTACCATCCAAGCTCCGATATCTCTCAGCAGCATCTAAGGACACAGGGAGAGCTGGTGAGGAGAGGAGGACACAGCAGATGGGCAGTCTGTGCCCTGCCCTGCCAAGCCCTTCCCTTGCCGAGTGGCAATTCCTAGGAAGCTCACGCCAGGGAATCCTCAGGGAGCACCCGCGGAGGACGAGGCATCACCCGCGCTCCCTGGCAGGGCTGAGTGAGCACGGAACAGCCAGGAGGGGACTCGGCTGGGGGGGCTGTCCAAGGGGTAGCTGAGGTCTGGGTCCTGCACAGCCAGCGCCCAGCCAGAGCCACGTGGGATCTGGATCCTGTTCCGTGCAGCTCCAGTTCAGTGCAGACCCCCACCTGAGCAGCTGCTCTGCCCCAAGGCAGCCGGCCAAGCCTGCAAGGCTCCCTCCCTAAGCCTGGGCAGGATGCTGCTGAGGTTGAGCTGACGCGGATTGCTCACCCCAAGGCCCCTGCAGGGTGGATCACTCTGTCTCTGCACATCCCTCTCCTCTGAGCACCTGCTCACTGCCGGGCGCATCCCAGCTCTCCCCATTGCTTCAGAGAACGTTCCTTCTGCTCCTGCCACACAGCTGTCCCAGAGGGATCAGGTCCTGCCACCGAAGGATGGTCTCAGCCCCAGGCCGATCCCAGGGCACCACCTGCCCTGCTGTGCCCGCTCAGTTCCCGCTGCCCGGCAGGTCCCGAGGTGTCCGAGGGTGAGCTGCCCGTGCCGGGAGCCTGCCACGGGATCTGTGGGAGCTGCAGCAGCAGCAGCCACTGCTTGAAGGTGCCTTTTTGACAGCATCAATGGCCTCCTGGGAGCTGGGCTGTCTGCACACATATCTCCAACCCACTGCTCACCCAACTCACATGCCCAGTGCTTTTTGGGTTGGATCCCCTTGATCCAAGATGTCTCAGCAGAATTGGGGTCTGAGTATTTGTAGAGCATGGGTAGAGGTCTTCCACATATCCCCATAAATCCATTTGGTTCCTTGTCCCCTTGTCACCAGATGTGTCAAACTGCTCAAGGGGAGCACTGGGTAAAGTTAAAGGTGTGAATTTAAAGCGCGTTGCTTCGAAGTTAGGAAATCCCGGCAGAGTGTTCTCACTCAGAACTGAAGTGACATTAATTGGGTTTACCAAGCTCATTTCCAACACAAATGCCAATAAACCGGATTACATTTCAATGTGAGTGTTCACACAGAACTTCAGCACAGTTTAACTAATCCTCTCGCTGAGTAAATTTGCCTTAAACCCTCTAAGTGTCCCATATTACAGTTTCTCCTACAGGGGAGTTGCTGAGTTTTACCATTGAAAGCTTGATCATCTTTGTCCTTGTTTTATTAGGCTGGAAATAAGTGCCTTTCCAAAAGGCAGCAATTCCTCATTCCCCGTTTACCAGTGGCTGGAGCCGAGGCACTTCTCGGACCATTACAGACCAGGGAAAATGGTCCCAAGAGCAGGCAGAGCCCATCCCCAGCGGGAGGCGAGCCTGCCCAAGGCTCGGGGGCGGCAACCGGGTGATCTCTAAGGTCCTTCCAACCTAAACCACGCTGTGATTCTCTGGGGGAGCTGTGGACCCCTGAGACCTCCCCAAACCGCACACATGTCCGCAGGCTCCAGCGATGACCCCCGTGTGACACCGCGGGCATTGATGCCGCTCCCGAGTTTGCAAATACTGGATGAAAGGCGCCGTGGAAATGATGGGGGTTACTTTCTTTTTCTCTTTTTTTTTTCTTTTTAACAAAGCATCGTTTGAGATGTTAATTGCGACGCCGGCTAATGAGAGGCTGTGCCGTGAATGGGCTCGGAGCCGGCCGCTGCTCCCGCTCGGCTCCGCGCAGTTGAAAGGCGCGTTGGGCGGCGCTGGAGCCCGGCCGTGCGCTGCGCCGCGCTCATTATGCGCCGAGTCACACCGGGCAGCTCCCGGCAGAACGCCGAGACAGAGGTAAACCACTATTTGGAAACAAAGGAGGGCTCTCTCCATCCTAATTAGCGGCAGGTTGCAGGGAGCAGCGGCGGAAGGCGAAGGTCACTTCCCACAAGGCTCAGCTCAGGATGCCAAAACACCCACTTAATTCAGGCGGCTCAGCGGGCAGAGTCAGACCAGAGCAATTACACTCCCTGGATTTCCCCGCGGAAGGGTTTAACAATGCAACTCTTGGAAAAAAAGGTGACTGCAGGAGTTCTTTATTCTGCCACCTTGGAGCAGGGGGAAGCGCAGCCCACCGCGCTGCCGACTCCGGCACCGGCACGGCTGTGTCTTTGTGCCTCTGCGCTGGGAGCCGAGCTGGGAGGGCTGGCTTTCTCTTCATTTTTAACTTGAGAGATGAATAAGAACAAATTTTAACATTTAAAAAACAAAGCGAAAAGGAACCACAAACGTGAAAACCCTTTGTAGTGGGTTGAGTTCCCTCTGAGTACTCCCAAGTTTTCTTCCAGATGCTGCTGGTGAGAATTAACCTTTAAAGGAGCCATCTAAGCATGAACCCTGGGAGCCTTCTTGGGAGAAGCAGCTCCTCTGCTGGGACAGTCCTCGCGTGGCTCAGCCCAAGGATTTGGCTGTTGTGTTAAATGGCTCACTGCACCCCCGCCACCTCACACACGCAGCTCTTCCGAAAGGTCAAAGTGTCTTTTTTGCTCTCAGCTGGTATTTCCTCCCTGCACACGCCCCGGGTGATGTGTGACCACATCTGCCCTCCTGCCGCACCTCTCACAGCTCCCTCACACAGCAGCTCCCCCTCAGAGCATCTGCACCGCCCTTGGCACCTTCTGCCGATGGCAGGAGCATTTCCCGGGGGGCTGTGCAGGAACACACCACCTTCATCCCTCCCGAAGACTCCAGAATGGGAAATTTTCAGTGGGAAAGGAAGACTGAGATTTTTCTAAAGTTCTCTATTTTTTGCCTGATAAACAAGGGATGAAGACACCGTCTGGATCCCCCCTCAAAGGCTTCAGATCCAACATGTTGTCCAGACCCCTCTTCCCTGTTCCAGCTAACAGCAAGTGATCACCAGCACACACTGGATAGGATCCACCCCAATCCATCCTTGGATGGGGAACAGCTTCAGCCAGCAGCTCAGCAGGAGGCAGAGCAGCCATAGGGTGAGTGCAGCTTTCTTTGAATCATTTCTGAAATACATTTCAGATGTAGCTCTTGCCCTCCAACATGCTCCACGCTGTTCAGAATCATCTCCCAGCGTGGAGGAGTCCAGCAGACCTTCTGCTTCCCACACCTGAGCCACAGCTGCCTTGTGCTCCACAAACCCACCCTCGATGTTGGACCAGCGACACCCAAAACATCTTCCAGAGCTGCAATTCCCCCTTATTTCCTCTCCCAGCTGCATCAGCAGTAACTAATACTGAGCACTGGCATTACAGGGCTTTCCAGCTGTTTCCAAGCAGCCCATGAAATAGCTGGCAGTGCTCGAGAGGGCCGCGGTGTCTGTGTGTCACAGCCACGCCCACTGCTCCCAGCACAAGGACCAAGCTGGCCCTGGCACAGGGCTGGGGACACATCGGGTGGATCTCAGCATCGTGCCAGTCCTGCTCGGTCACAGGTTGGCATCTGTCCTGGCACATCTCTTGGCATCAGGCTGACTTTGCAGATCGGGGTGGCTGGAGATGAAGTTGTTGGAGTTTCCTTGCTCAGGAGATGTTTCCAGGTCCTTTCAGAGGGTGCTGAGAGACTGTTTTAGCTGCAGGCCTGCCAGGAACAGAGATGCTCAGTGGGGAAGGGAGGTTTTCCAGCAGGGATGTACGGCTCTCCACCAAGCTGGTGATCCCATCACACCTCCCTCATTCCTATTAAAATGCTGTTTGCCCTCTGGCTGCACTCCCAGTCCCCCCTGGCCACTGTTCCCACTGGGATCCCATGGGGATGTCAACTGCTGCCTCTGTTTCTAGAGCTCGGGTTTGCTCTGCAAACCTCTCCCAAGTGATAAAACCTTCAGTCAGGTGAAAGCACATCAGTACCACCAGCATCCCCACCCCCAGCACACAGGGAAAGCACACCTTGGCTCCCAGGTCTCCGTGACTCCAGGTGAGAGTTGGTTATGCCAAATCAACCAACACTCACAACAACCAAACTGCAGCCAGGACTCCCTGTTTGCCTCTTCTCCCCATTAAAAGCCAACTCAGAAAGTCACCAAGTACCTCACAACCAGCAATTCACAAAACTGTCCCACTTCAGCTTTCCTCCCCTTGATACTTTGCTTGCAGAGCCAGGATGAAGAGCTGTTTTCCTCTCCTCCTCCTCCTCCTCCACATCTCCAGAGCCTCTGCTCCAGCAAAGTTTGAGCCGCTCCCTTTTCCTGGGCAGCACTGGTGCTTCTTCACCCATGTTCCCCCTGGCCCCACGTGTTGCTGGGCGATCCAAGAGACGAGAAGCTGCTCCACTCACCGAACCTCCTCCAAGCACCGCGCAGGGCATCTGCTGAGCACAGCAGCCCGTCCCAACTCCACTCATGCCCTTTTTTTACTGATCTCTTTCCCCTACCTGGCTTGAGGAGAGGAGACAATCACAGCCCAGCTCCCTCCCTTTGCACAGCACCAGAGCCAGGGAAGGCCCCTGGTGGATTTCTTCCAAGGGTGCTGGTAGGAGATGAGCACCAGCAAGGAGCACCCCCACGCTGGGCCACCACCTCCACTTCCAGGGATGTTCCTACACACCTGATCCACAGCTGCTGGGAACCACCTGAGACTTCCTCCTGTTCTCCCCATGGAAAACACTCTGCCTGCTCTCTCCAACCCTGCACGTGGGAGGAGAGGCCCATGCTCAGTGCTCTGCTGACCAACACAACCGTCTGTGCTGATGGACCTCAGAAACGCCCCTTCTCTGCCGCCCACTCCTGCTCCCGAGCAATTAAACCCTGGCTGCCAGGGCTGGGCAAGATAAATGGTGTTTATTGGGATGGCTTTCCTGCATGCCAAACATAAAACAAAATGCCGATCGATAGAGCTGCCTCACCTGATGGTTTTATTTCTCTTCTCCTCCCGCCCCCACTTTTAACTTTGCAGTGCTCTGGAGCTCTCGGCGGGGTTTGCACCGTGGTGATAAACCAACAGATCCTCATTAACCTGTGGGCAAGAGCAAGAATTCGCCTTTTCTCTCTCTTTCCCTTTTCCCTTTTTATTTTTTTTAAAAACTCTCCTTCTATCAATATTTGATGAGGGTAATTTCAAAGACTTGTTTAGTATGATCTCCACATAAGGAGTCCTTGGGAGTGTTTATCACGTTCGAGGTATAATTACATTCAAATGCTGAGACGCAGTTGCCAGGGTTACAGCTGCTGGTGGTTCCTCCAGCTTTTGTGTGTCTGGGGTTTCTCACCGCCCCCCGTGCACTCGCACACCCCACGCGCTCCACTCCTCCGGGGAAGCAGGGGAGGGGGATGGATGGCAGGCTCAAGGAGCAGCAGTGGCCAGGGCAGGTCACACCAGCACCTGAAGGAAAGTCAGCGTTCCCTGCAGGGTGTACCCAGTGCAGGGGTCTGGGGTCAGGGATGGGGTAGAGGAAGAGCTAAGCAGGCAGTTCAATGTTGCTGACAAAAATATTACAGTAAAGTCCCCCAGCCATTCCCCTTGGGTCCTGTCCTGGGGGAGGAGGGAGGGTCAGGCTAGAGATCAGGGAAGGGTTCTTCCCCCAGAGGGTGCTGGCACTGCCCAGGCTCCCCAGGGAATGGGCATGGCCCCGAGGCTGCCACAGCTCCAGGAGCGTTTGGGCAGCGCTGCCAGGGATGCCCAGGGTGGGGTTGTTGGAGTGTCTGTGCAGGGCCAGGGGCGGGGCTGGATGATCCTGTGGGTCCCTGCCAGCTCAGGAGATTCTATTGACTTGATGAACCTCAATGGCTGTAAAAGCTCCATGGAAGGAGAGGCAGCAGTGCCTTTCCTTCCCCCCTGGAATCCCCAGGTGAACTCTAAAGAGCCAAGGCATGAACTGCCAGGGACAGAGGGCTGCAGAATCCCAAGGGAGAGGTCAGCAGTGCCAGCACTGGGACCTCCTTGCACCCTCAGCTTTCTCCACCCTGCCAAAAGCTCCTCTGCTCTCACCAGCCCAGGAGAATCCTCTCAAGAGGTGCATGGTGCTCGAGGACACCAACTCTGTGTGTGCCAGAACAGGGACACAAACTCCAGCTGAGACCCCCTTGTCAACGTTCCGGGCATTAACCTGGCTTGAAGCAGATACACACAGAGATAGGTAGGTAGGGAGATAGATGGATGGATGGATGGATGGGGGATGGAGGGATGGATGGGGGATGGATGGAGGGAGGGATGGATGGAGGGATGGACGGATGGAGGGATGGGGAATGGGGGGATGGAGGGATGGATGGGGGATGGATGGAGGGAGGGATGGATGGAGGGATGGACGGATGGAGGGATGGGGAATGGGGGGATGGAGGGATGGATGGGGGATGGATGGAGGGAGGGATGGATGGAGGGATGGACGGATGGAGGGATGGGGAATGGGGGGATGGAGGGATGGATGGGGGATGGATGGAGGGAGGGATGGATGGAGGGATGGACGGATGGAGGGATGGGGAATGGGGGGATGGAGGGATGGATGGGGGATGGATGGAGGGAGGGATGGATGGAGGGATGGACGGATGGAGGGATGGGGAATGGGGGGATGGAGGGATGGATGGGGGATGGATGGATAGATGGATGGATGGATGGATGATCTGGGCTATCTGCTGGAGACCTGGTCTCACACTGCTGGCCATGCAGAGAGGGAAGGAGCTGCCAGCTCAAGCTCTTTGCTGTCACTTGACCAAAGCCCAGCCACAGCAGGGCTGTGTGTGTGAAGCCACCTGACCACCAGGGCTGGGAGCAGCCCCTGCCCCGCTCCCCGCTGCCCGTGTGGACCTACTGGAATGCCCTCAAGACTCTGCTGTACTGGGACAAAATTAAAACCTGAGCATTCCCACCCCAACACAACGCCCCATCCCTGCTGCAGCAGCGACTTGGAGATCTCCAGGCCAAGGGCAGTGCTTGAGGAGGCACTAACAGCAATCCTCAGGGAGCGGGCACCCAAGGAAAAGCCATTCCCTGCTCCTGCCCGAGCTCTGGGGCTGAGCTCAGGCTGCCCAGCCTGATCCAGCTCCCTTCCCTGGCCTGCAGACAGGCAGGGGCTCAGCTCCTACCTGGCACTTCCTGGGCAGTGGCAGTAAATGCAGTTTCACCCGGGCAGCAAGGAACTGGGATTGAACTGCCTTTGTTCTAGTTCCAACTTTAAATAATATGAACCTTCCTACAATAGGCAGCATTATCACTAATCCCTACAGCTGAGCCTGAAATAAGCTTACAAACCATGCAGTAGCACTGTGGGAAGAACAATTATTCCAACAAAGGATGGAGAGGGGAGGAAACAACCGTGAGCTCCTTGGATTAGATGGAGGGTGAACACAATTACTGTCAATTCAAAATAAATAAATAATAAATAAAATTAAAAAAACAAGCCACCAAAACACAAAACAAAGAAACCCCAACAAAAATGCAGCGCAAAGACCCAGTAAAATATTTACAATTATTTCAATGGAAAAAAGGTACCTGCTACAGTCAATAGGTTGTAAAACAAATTCAGATGGAAGCTATTGTTTACCCCTAAATCAGCTCTAATGCACTGGCAAATGTGATTATCAGCATTCTGCGGGGAGCAGCAGCATCAGCATTCATTCCAGGTGTGCTCAGTGAAGGCTCTCTTGGCCACAGGTTCATTTGTAATTATTAAAATGCACCTTGTTAGGCATGCAGCAAGTCCCAAATTCCTGGGCAGTGGCACATGCGGTGTTTGCTTTAATTTATTCTGTGTGCTTTCTGCATTGTTTTACTGTGTCAGTGCCACGGTGCAAATGAGAAACCCCGTCTCGAAGGCTCCGAAGGGAAGAGAGCTGAGCACTCTCTGTTCCCAGTGACTCGGAGCTGGCACGTCCTTTGTTCCTGGGGAAAGCTTTCCATCAAGGACAAACAGCCAGAGAGCTGGCAGCCACCGTGGCTGTTCCCACTGCTGGCGTGGGAAAGGGACCAGCGCCGTGCCTGGGTGCACACCAGGGGGAAGGCAAGGATGGAGGGAAGGGAAAGACTTGGTATCCCCCTAAGGGCTCACACCAGTGCACTCCTGGGCCACCCTGGTATCCAAAATAACAGCAAATACAGGGAAGTGACAGAAAAACAGGGAGAAAATCCTTAAGATAGTTTGGGGCATGAGATGTGAGAGATTAAAAAATGGTTTGGGTCAGAAGGGAGCTTAAAGCCCATCCAGTTCCACCCCTGCCATGGGCAGGGACACCTCCCACTGTCCCAGGGTGCTCCAAGCCCCATCCAGCCTGGCCTTGGGCACTGCCAGGGATCCAGGGGCAGCCACAGCTGCTCTGGGCACCCTATGCCAGGGCCTCACCACCCTCATAGGGAAGAATTTCTTCCCAATATCCCATCTAAATCTTCCTCTGGTGGTTTAAAGCCTTTCCCGCTTGTCCAACAACATCCCCAAGCCCTTTTCCTCAGGGCTGCTCCCCATCCTTTCCCCACCCAGCCTGTGTTTGTGCCTGGGATTGCCCCGATCCAGGTGCAGGACCTTGCACTTGGCCGTGTTGAACTTCACCAGATGAATGCAGGATGCCTCATCGCACTGATCCAAGAGGAGAGCGAGGGCAAATCCACGTGAGAAATCCTGGAGCAGCTCTGCCTCGGCTGGAACCAGGAGCTTTTGAGGAGAGCAGCACCTGGGCAGAGCTGCAGGGGAAGCTTGGCTCTGGCTGTTAAAGGGTCCAGCACAGGGAGATGGAGAGTCACGGGATCCAAACACCTCCCCCAAAATGCTCATCACCATCCCCAAAACAGAGGGGCAGCTGGAAATCTGATCCTAGGGGTTTTAAAATATCAGGTAGGGAGGACAAAGATGCTGGGATGAGGGTCTGGAGTGGTGTAAAGAGCACTGCTTTGTGGCCTCACCTCCCGAGGCAGTGGCAGCAGGGACGCCACTTATCAGGGGAAGGGAGTGGGATTGAGGTGAGCACGGAGCATGTCTGAGTATTCAAATTACAAGCAGGGCTTGTAAGGGACAGGATCTGACATTTAATGCCTCTGTTTGCAAAGTGCTTGACATTCACGATAACAGGAGCGGCACAGGCAGGCGGGGAGGGCTCCGGATTCCCGGGAAAGCGAGTGAAAAACAGCCTGGTTTTCCTTCTCCGCTAGCTGGGAACATCCCTGGGAGACGCAAAGGCAGGGAGCTCACACCAACACCTGGAGCACCCCTGGGACGGGCTGCCTGCAGACTCCCGGAAAAGTCACCTCATCCCGTCGTGCCTGAGCTTTCCTCCCCAGAAGATGGATCGTCAGTCCCGCTCCCGGTTCCGCGGGAGGTGTGCCACGTGTGTGGAGCACACGCCCAAAGGAGCCAGGCTTTGAACTTATCTGGGGCTCTGAGGAGCCATCACAAGAGAAGTAAAGTTCAACACTCAGTGTTCTCTTGGAAAGCTGCAGACTGGATAGAAATAACTTACTTTAAAAGGTGCCTCTCCTGACAGCAGTTCAGGGATGGAAGAGGGGAAATCAGAGTCACAGCTGATGCTTGGCAGGAGCTGGAGACTTGGAACCAGTCTCAACACAGGGCTCAGCCTGGACGTGCCACCACTGGTGTGGGCAGCTGGGTCCCCAACCAGAGATGCCAAGTCCTGGGAGGTGCCCAGATTGTCTGGACAGGGCTTGGAGCAGCCTGGGATGGTGGAAGGTGTCCCTGCCCACAGCAGGCGTGGGACTGGATGAGCTTTGAGGTCCCTTCCAGCCCAAACCATTCTGTGATTCCCTTCCGCAGGACAACTCTCTATCCCACGCTGGCCTCCAGAAGTTCTCCTGGCATGGCTGGAGAGTGGCCTGCAAGAGCAGACCAGTCTCAGGGTGTCCCCAGTGGTCCCAGGTTTTACAGGGCAGGGCCTGGCAAGGCTGAGCTCAGGAAGGCTGGTGACAAGGCCACTCAGTATTGACACAAGTAGTGTTGTCACCACGTGTGAGCACTTAATGCCACTGCAGGGGTAAAGGGCTGTCCAGCACGGAGACAGGACTCGTGTGGTGACAGGGGAGGGGACAGAGCCCGAGGTCCCCGGAGCACGGCGCAGATCCTGCTCTCTCAGCCATCCATCCAGCCGTACCTGCTCTTAATTACATTAAAATAACACTCTCCCACCTCATTCTTTATTATTAGAAATGAACAGATTTGAAGCATTTCCCCTCAAATTATGGTTCACCTGAGTAGATAATTAAAAGACTATAAAGGAGATACACTTTTATGTGTAATTACGCCTACCTCTGCTGCTGTATCGGGGCTTCAAAAATATTTGCAAAACAACTCAAAACTTTTATTTTGTCAGTGCAATAATTGCTGCTTGTCAGGGCTATCGGTGCCAGCCTCTGCTCAAACAGGAGCAGCATCTCACAGGCAGCCTTGCTGGGAGAGGGAGGAGCGTGGAGCCTCAAAGCATCCCAGGAAATCTGCTGGTGGAGCAGCTGTGCACACCGTGCCGCAGAGCCAGCACTGAGCTCACCCAGGGGACGGCCCTGGGAAGGAGAGGGATGTTTGTCTGAGTTGTGTGGGGAGGATGCTCAGGCTCCCGGCCTGAGCAGTGCAAGGTTTGTTCCCCGTCCATCATGCTTGTGGACAGGGACAAATCTCCACACGCTGCTGGAGGCATCTGGATTGGTTTGGCACACCGAAGGCTCAGCACAGAATCAGAATCTCAGGATGGTATGGGTTGGAAATGAGCTTAAAACTCATCCATTCCACCCTCTGCCGCGGGCAGGGACACCTTTCACTGTCCCAGGGTGCTCCAAGCCCCGTCCAACCTGGCCTTGGGCACTTCCAGGGATCCAGGGGCAGCCACAGCTGCTCTGGGCACCCTGTGCCAGGGCCTTGCCACCCTCACAGAGAAGAATTTCTTCCCAATATCCCACCGAAGCCATCCCCTCTTGTCTGGTCACTCCATGGTCTTGTCCAAAGTCCCTCTCCAGCTCTCTTGCCCGGATCTCCCAACCCTATTTATTTCTTCCCTGCAGTTGGTGCTCCCGCAGAGGAGCCGGGCGCGTCCCTGTGCGCAGCGCAGGAGCAGAGGAGCGCTCACCTTCCCGACGGGGACAGGCTGCGAGTGGCTGGTTCCTGCGCCTCGGGGGCTTCCTCGGCTCCCGGGGATGCAGCGCCGCCCACCCCTCCCAGCAGAGAGGGCTCTCGGACAGCGGGACCCGGTCCGGGGGGAGCGCAGCTCCCTCCAGCCGCCCCCAGGCACCCCGGGGGTGGCACAGCTCGGCCCTGGTGGGCTCATTAACTGAGGGTATGCCGGGCTAATTAGCACAGCTCAACGAGCGGGAGCAGCGTTTGGCGCTCCCAGCCCCAGCCCGTCCCGGCTGTTCCGCACATCCCACGGCAGGAACCAAACAAATCCTCCCGGCGCTAAGGGCAGGGCTGGCCCGGCACCTCCGCCCCGGCACCTCCGCCCCGGCTGCTCCCCACAGCCCGGCAAGGCCCCCCGGGCTCAGCAGGGCGTGAAATCTGGAGGAAGGGGCTCCAGAAGAGAGTGTGGGGACACGCAAAGGAAGCAAACGAGGACAGAGCACGGAAAGAAGATGCTGACTCAGCACAGCGAGGCCACCTGAAGAGCGAGGGAACGTGGGCAGTGGGCAGGACAAGGAGCCCGGCGGCCCCAGGAGCGCCGGAGGGCAGAGAGGTGCAAGAGAGCGGCAGGAAACGCCTGGGGGCCCTGGTGCATCTTGAGGGGAGCAAAGCTTATCAAGGAACGTCTGCAGCGGGAAATGGGAAAGGGGATGAGGCAAGGACAGGATGCTCCTGCGCCCTGGGCAGCTCCCGGTGGGCCCGCAGGGAATGCCAGGGATGCTGCTACAGCTACGGACAGACCTGAGCTTCACGCTGCGGACAGCGGGTCCCAGACAATCCATCAGTTTCTCCCTGACTTAGAACCACGGAATCATGGCTGAGCTGGAAGGGATCCACAAGGATCAGAGTCCAACTCCTGGCCCTGCCCAGACAGCCCAACAATCCCACCCTGGGCACCCCTGGCAGCGCTGTCCAAACTCTCCTGGAGCTCTGGCAGCCTCGAGGCCGTGCCCATTCCCTGGGGAGCCTGGGCAGTGCCAGCACCCTCTGAGGAAAGTACCTTTCCCTCAAATCCAACCTGAATGTCCCCTGAGTTGTCCTGGGGAAAAGCCCCCAGTGGCGGATGAAGCTGCTGAGGTGATTTTGTGCTGCCCCTGGTTATGCTTGTTTTGAGGCCCTGCCTGCGTGTGCAGCCTGCTCAGCCCCGCTGATCAGAACAGGAGCCACGTCAAGAACCACCCCCGGCACAATCTCCAGCTGGACACCAACCTGGGGTCCTGGTGGGCTTCCCAGAGCGCACACACCACTGTCCCGTGCAGGGGTCACCCACTCCCACCCCTGACATCGGACCCACGTGTTTTCAGAGCCAAGCGACCAAGCAGATGCTGCCCAGGGGAGGGCAGGTGGGTTCCCGGGGAGGATGGGGCTGCTCGGGTGAAGGCTGAGCAGGGACCACCAGCGTGGGGCCAGCACCAGGCTGGACATCCCCCCCTCTTTGCTGGGACACCCGGAGCCAGCTGATGCCCACAGGCACTGCTGGGTGTGGAATACCAGCACTCCAGGCCTCCCAGGGTGCAAACGTGCTTTGAAGTCCCCAAATCCACACTTGAGCTCACTGTGTATAAAGAAGATATAATACCACATCTCCCTCATAAGGGCATGGGGAAATAAATTCATTAGTGTTTATAAGGAGATAAGAAACCCTGATTAGAGAGCCAGGGAAAGGGCCCACGAGGGAAATTAATAATTCGGCGTGCAGGAAGAGGGTGGTAAATAATGCATGGGCTGCCGTGGCACTGGGAGAGGAAAGGCTCGGGAGCTGCTCCGGGTGCAGCACGGGGCCAGGCAGGGAACATGTCCCTGTCCCTTCAGCTGGGGTGAGAAATGCACCTGCAGCCCTGCCTGGGGCTTGAGCCGGGCGGCACGGATATCTTGGGGTTTTGGGGAGCTTTCCACTTCCCATGTTCCATCAGAGGGGCATCGGCATCTCCAGTGGGTCCACAAGCAGCAGGGACAGTCCCCAAAGCTGGGGTAGTAGCAGAGACAGTTTCCCATCCAGGTTAATGCCAGCACCCCAGGGCACCTTACAGCAAAGCATTCCCACTGCTCCGGGGCCAGGTGGGTGTGAGAGGTGTTTCTGAGGGGCTGGTCCTGCAGGGAAGCATCCTGAATCCCCCCATGGCTGAGGGCAGGGCGGAGGAGCCCAGCTCACAGCAGAGGAGCAGCTCAAAGGTGCCTTCCACCCTGCCCAAATCACAGGAGGTGGGATTTGCTCAGTCAGCTGGGTGAGAGCGTCTGCCTGGGAGCTTCATGGACTCCTCGGATGGTTTGGGTTGGAAGGTACCTTAAAGCTCATCCAGTATCCCACTACCCCAGGTTGCTCCAAGCCCCATCCAGCCTGGCCTTGGGCACTGCCAGGGATCCAGGGGCAGCCACAGCTGCTCTGGGCACCCTGTGCCAGGGCCTCACCTCCCTCACAGGGAAGGATTCCTTCCCAAATACAGTCCATCCCTGCCCTCTGGCAGTGGGAAGCCACTCCCTGTGTCCTGTCCCTCCATCCCTTGTCCCAAGTCCCTGTCCAGCTCTCCTGGAGCCCCTTTAGATCTGGAAGGGGCTCTGAGCTCTCCCTGGAGCCTTCTCTTGTGCAGGTGAACAGCCCCAGCTCTCCCAGCCTGGCTCCAGAGCAGAGGGGCTCCCACCCTGGGAGCAACTCCGTGGACTCATTCCAACAGCTCCACGTCCTTCTGATGCTGGAGGCCCCAGAGCTGGATGCAGCAGTGCAGGTGAGGTCTCACCTGAGCAGAGCAGAGGGGCAAAATCCCCTCCCTGGGTGCTGCTGGTGGCTTTGGGGCAGTGAAGGGGCGGCTGTGCAGGTTTAATCAGGGAGGTACCTGAAATCCAGCTAAAAGCAACTGCCTGGAGTAAATCCTGCCCTGTCCCCATCACCCTGGAGCAGAGGGAGGATGTGGTGTCACTTAGGAGGGGTATGTGGGGTGACCACATAAACAGGAATGAGCCCCTTGGCTGGCAACAGGAGGTGACTTTCTCGAGAGCCTCTCCCAAACCCTCTCCAGAGGGCCCGGAGGAGATTTCAACACTGTAGCAGCCTCAGACCGGCTCCATCTGAGCCCTCCTGGCTCCCCAGCACTGCTGAGCCTGCCTGGCTTGTCCTCCAGGAAAGTCCCAGCACTTTTAATAGGTGATGAGGCATCTCCAATAACTCCAGCAGATGCTGCCAGTTAATGTGGGTTGGCACAGAACTTTATCATGGGCCCATATTGCTCCAATTACAGTTTAGCCTATGGTCCTCTTGGGCTCATCTTTCATTTGTCTTTCACTGCCGAGTGTGGGAGGGAGGGGAGGTGGGAGAGGCGGGGGGATGCCTGTCTGACCCCTCCCTCCTTCGCTGCCACATCTCTGCACGGCCACGACATTCCCAGCCCCTCTCTTCCCACGGAAGGGCTGTCCTCGGGCCAGAGCTGCTCATCTGGAGTGAGAGCAAGTGTCTCTCACCACACTCCACCCGTGAACCGCCCAGGGAGCCCCTCACTGCACCCCATGGCGCTGAGCACAGTCCTGGCTCAGTTTTCTCCTTGCAGTGGGGTAAATAAGGATTTATTCCAGCGCCAGGCTGGCATCACACTGGTGTGCCAGAGCACCGGGATTTCTGGGAGCTGCTGTGGGGTAATTGGAGCCAACACGCTTCTTCCATTTCTCAAACCCGAGAGCCATGAAAGAAAGATTTTTCATTCAGAGGGTTAGGCTCTGTTCTGGCTGTGACAGTTGCCTGTGTCTATTTTCAAAGCTCAGGGAAAGTTTCTTTGGATGCTGTGTGGCCTCGTAAACAACATCTTGCTCCAGCTGGGACACGGGCAGAGGTGGTGACTGGTTATCCCGTGGGGAAAACAAAACCCAGTTTCCAGAGCCTGCAGCCGTATAAACCTGTATCAGCGAGTGAGGGTCAGTCGGGGACTGGGCGGCCACACCCGGGCTCTGCCGAGGGGCTTTGGGCTCCCCAGGGTCCTTCAGAGCCCCATTAACCATCACACCAACAGCAGGGCTCCCCCAGACCCCGTTAAAGGGCTCTCCCAAGGCAAACTGCTTCGGGAACATTAAGCACTGGCTGTAAATGTCTGCGGGTTACTTAAGGGGAAAACCTCGGCGCGACCTGTGTAAGGGATACACCCTCCCAGCGCCCCAAACCCCAGAGGAGTCAACAAACATGAACACTCATTTAAACCACACCAGAAGCCCATTACATCAAGTGTCTACTCATTAAGGACACACAAACAACTTCACTCTGCCCTGCATCAGCTGCTGCCTATTTGCATCTTGCATATCGGAAGATGGTGGAGACTCTCTGCTTTCATTCGTTGGGACTGGCTTGGCAAAAAACACCCAAAACACCCAAAACACCAGTTCTACCCCGTAAAGTGTGAGGCAAACCTCGCTGCGGTATGTGAGTCTGGGGCGGTGGAGCCTTGCCCGCGGGGACCCGGCGCCATCGCCATCAGCATGTGGAACTCACTCACTCAAAAATCCCCGTAACAAAAATATTCCAGCTAGAATGGCCCTGGAGAAGCAGAAGGGAGTTGGAAATCTCCTGACAGGAGCCGTGAGAACACCCCACACCAGCACCACCTCTGGCGGGACAAGTACAGGATGCCAGGGACCGCAGGGCTCTGCCAGCCCCACCTACAGCTGAACCACCGCTTGCCCCCCTCCCCACGGCTCACCCCAAAACCCCAGCGCATGGGAACCCCCACCCCCACCTCCAGAGCTCTCTCGGTAGCAGCTCTTCTTTCTGAACCCCAAGTATATCGTTGGTGGCTACGTATTTTTAATTTACAAAACCTTTAGGCCCCGTTTCAGCCCTGCTGCCGGCTGGAGGATGCTCCCGGGGCCGGCAGGACCAGCTGCCTTCAGCATCACCTGGATCAGAGAACAACAGAATGCCATGAGGTGGAAGGGCCCCGCGAGGATCACGGAGTCCCACAGCACAGGACCACCCCAAGGGTGTGTGTGGCAGAGCTGGGTGGGCTGTGGCATTGATCCCAGCAGGGTAAAATGCCCAAGCGCAGCCAACGCTCAAGGAAGGATCCATTTCCCAGCCATCATTTACAGTAATCCTTAAGGAAAGCAGGCTCAAGACGAGCATGTCCTTTGCATGGAAAGGCTCCAGCAGGACTCGGGAAGCGCAGAGCCAGCAGGGACGGCGCTTTGATCCCAGCCAGCGCTTCCAGCGCGGCTTCCCTGAGCGATCGCACACGAGGGCTTTGAAACGCGCTCCGCACCGACACCCGTGCCAGGAAAACTCCTTCTCCCGGCTTTTCTGCTGCGAGCAAGCTCCGATAGGGATCGCCGAGAATAAAGTCACTTCATTTACAAACCGGGGAGCCAAATCTGATAGACATCAACATTCGAGGTAAGTCAAGGAGCGGTGGAGCGCTGCCAGTTCCCCAAATGAATATTCATGGCAAACACTCCCCCAGCTCCGCGCTGAAGAGGAGCCGGCAGCAGGAAGGCTGCCCCTGGGAAGGGGAAGGCGAGGGACCAGGCTTATTTCATCCTTTTTATTGAGTGCAAGTTTCTCTTTAGTACAATATTCTCTGAAAGATACTGTTACAAACTCCGACAATTTCAACACAATCAACAAACTGGGGAAGAAGGGGAAGGGGAGGGGAGGAGGGAGCCAAAAAAAAATTCCAAGGGTTGAAATCTTTTACAGACATCTCACTGGTTATGTACAGGAAAGGGTAGGGCTGGCCCGGGACACGCCGCGGCGCGGGGGACGGGGACCGGGGCGCTGCGGGAGCTCCCGGCGCATCCTGCGGTGGGAGGAGGGGGAGCGGCCCCTGGGGCCCCGCTCCGGCGCTGCCGCCCCGCTGCGATGCTGCACTCGACGCCCCTGCAAGGCAAGAGGGAGACGAGGAGAGGGTGAGAATAGGCAAGTCCAGAGCTGAGAGAGCCGCGTGTCCTTCCCCGCCGAGACCTCCCTCAGCCCCGTCCCGCAGCCGGCAGGGGCCGCGCCCGGAGAAACCCAAAGGTTTCTTGCAGCACATACTGCCTCTCAAAAGAAAACCCCAAAAACCAAAACAAAACCAACCCACAGAAAGCAGGGATTAATTAATATGCTGTCAGAAAAGTGATGATTTCACTGAAAGCTCTCCGTTTCTCCTCGGGGGGAAAAGGAAGGAACGGAAGAGATGGAATTCTTTGTGAAGCTGAGTAGCTTTAGGGAGCGGAGGCTGGGACGTGCTTTTGGGGGTGGGAGGGTTTCCGTGTCCCCCAGCAGGCAAGATGCCTTTCCCCCCTCCCGCTGCAAGATGAGCCCCCCCAGGTGTAAATCAGGAGCAAACCACCAGGCACCATCAAATCGCTTTTTCCAATGTAACAAAAAAATGCCCATTTTCTCTGCTGCCAGCGGGAAACCAGAAGGTCTGGGAACCAGAGGAGCGGCCCCAGGAGCACCTTCTCCACACCCTGCAACCAAGAAGTACCATACAGCAGCAAAATCCCATTATTTAGCCACTTTGGAGAGGCAAAGATGCTTTTAATATACAATTGCACCATGGAAACATAAAGGCAGCACATTAAATAACAAAGCAGTTGACTGCTGGGTCCCTTTGCTGGGCCACAAAAAACCGGGGCTCACTGGCTAATTATTGCCGGGTATCCCTGTGCCTCTCCAAACATACCAATGCTTTCAGAAACCCACTCCAGCTGTGCCTGACATTTCACTCCTATTAAAATTCATCATTCTCCTGAATGGAAATAATTTTTTTCTTTAGCAAACCCAGGTAGTAATGAAAGTTTTATTTAGTAATGTCGTGTTTGGTGGGAAAAGGGGCAGAGAAAAGGGAAGAGAAATTGAGCTTATCTTTAAGAAAGGGAACTTCAGCTGGGGGAAAAGATATTGCTGGGTATTTCTTGGGCACAGGGGGCCATTTTCGGTGCCATGCCTGGAGGTTTGGTCTCATAGCTCTCGTTAATGGGATCAGAAAAAGCTGCACCAGAAACACAACCGACGTAACGATGCTGAACTCGCTGCTTGAGCCGGGCGGGTCCGGGGGATGGGTGCAAATCGAGCTGGGGTGGCGGTGGTTTCCATCGGCTCCGGATTCTGCCACATTAAAGCCGGACGCGAGCGACGGCTCCGGCCCCGGGCGCTGCTCCCGGCCCCGCCACCGCCTTCCCCGCGGCATTCCCAGCCCCTCCAGCCGGCCTTTCCCGACCCGCCCGGCAGCAGCCGAGCTGGGCAAGGGTGTGGGGGGTTATTTTCCCTGCGGAACCCGCGCCCTGGCGGCGGTGGTGGCTGCCGGCTCAGCTCTCCCACACGAGCTGCAGCCCTTCCCTCCGTCGGGGCAAAAATGACCCGGGGACAGCTAAAAGATGATTTGGGCTCATCCCAAAGGATGGATCTCAAGGGACCCGAGGGACAGGTCATGAACAGCTGGAGGAGGATGGGGGGGTCAGCGCAGCTCACCCCCAGGTACGCAGCCACCGAGTCACCCCCTCATCCCTCATCCCTCCTCCTCCTCCTGCTCCTCCCGGAGCGCCGGCGTGGGAACCCCTGCGAGGCGGGCGGAGGGCTTTGATCTCAGCCTCCGAGCGCTGGCGCGACACAAACAGCGATACAAAGGCCACGCCTGTGAGGAGAAGGCGTTCCACGCGGGAAGGAGTTATCGAGCAGCTGGTTGGGATGCAGGCACCGTGTCAGCCCCAGGGCGCTCTCCCGTTCCACGCGCATGGGAACGGGCAGAACCGCAAACACCCAGAATAACCGAGGATGGGCGGCACTGCAAACGCAGCTGCTGTGCCCGTGCGATGCCATGGAAAAAGGGAGCAGCTGGAGGGAAGGGAGAAGGATGGAGGCAGCTCTGGGAGTGACCCAAAGCCATCCCTGTATCCTGCAATCCCTGTATCCCTGAGCACCGGCCCATTTCCAAACCCTCCGCAAAGGGAGTCACGTCTTATCCCCTTTTCCCTGGGGCCTCCCAGAGCCCCATCCCCACCCAGGCACCATCAGGGTCATGACATGGCACTGCCAGCCAGGCACTGACCCCAGCCTGAGTCCCTGACCATGGCAGCCTCTGGCTGGCTCCCAGATATTAGGGAATCTGAAGAGTTCACCCAAAGCATGGTGGGGAAAAATAAGTAAACCAACTGCTATGTGCACGTTCCACATCTGCCTGTCCATGGAAGCCCCCACAAGGATGCGATGTGAGGCTCACCTGGCTCCTCAGACAACACTTGGCATGGGCTGCACCTCCCGCTGTCAGTCCTGCTTGGCGCTAATTAGCATTGATAATTGCATTGATGGTGACCATAATTTTCCTGCCCTCTCTCCCTACCTTCACACAAGGGTTCAATCGCCTAATGAGGCCCCTGAGGACAATCAGAGAGGAGCAGGTTCCTCCACCACGACGGCAGCTCCTGCACAACGTGAGGGGATGGGAGAGCAGAGGAGGGAAAGGCACGGCCCAACTACTGGATGGGGAAAGCTGCTGAGCCCTGTTTACCTGGAGACACAGAGAAAAGTTCACTCCAATAATTTTTTTAAGCGGATGGGCGTTAATCCCCCTACACTTATCTAGAATTAACGCAGCCTTAAGTAGATTTTTGCCTAATCCACTTCCACATCCGCCCCAAAAGGGCACTGTCTGTTTTGGGAAGGAGCAGAGTTCAGCTAATCCACTTAAAATTCACAAGGCTGGTTTGTTCAGATTAACTTCCTCTGGCATTTCCCTCCAGAGACAGGCGAGGAGACCTCAACACCATCCTGCCTCTGCCACCAATGGGGCCACCCCCTCCACGGCTGTGTCCCCTGCAATGCAGCTGTCCATGTGTTGGGGTCCGCAGGGACCCAGAGACGTCCCCAAAACAGCCACTACAGCAGAGCAACACAGCAGGGTGGGACAGCCAGGGGCTTCAGGGCTCTTTAAATTCCAGTGGCCAGAGGAAGGAGAGCAGAAGCAGCAGCGATGCTTGGACACAGATGGGGAGAAGGGGAGCCGCTGTGCCCGGGCTGGAGGGGTGCTCACACTGCTGGTCCATGGAGGACAGCCAGCCAAAAGTGAGAGCCCTGGGACACCATCCCGAGTGCCAGCAGCTCTGACAACCCCAAAAGGCGCAGGCAAAGGGCACCATGGTCACCAAGACGGGTGCACTCCTCTCCCCAGCACCCATCTGCTGCTCTGACAGGATCCCAGACACCACTTTTACTGCCATGGATGCTCACGGTTCCCACCTCACATCTCCTCCTGTCAGGCAAAGCAGAGGAGGGAGGCCCTCTCCTGACTGGAGCAGCTCCCCTTCCCATGTCAAACCCTGGGAAGGCAACACAGCCCATCAGGGTCCAGTGATGGACATGAGCCAGCAGATCTCCCCTGAGACACAGAGCCAATACCTGAGGACATCAAAAGTGGGAGAGCACAACCCAGCAGCAGCTCTCACACTTCCCAGACAGGCTCTGGAGGAGATTGAGCTCAGCTGGGACAGGCAGAGCCATTCCCCCATGGCAGGAGGGTTGATGATCCAAGATGATCTCAAAGGACCTCTCCAACACACCAAAAATATGAAAAATATAAGCCAAAACAGGAGCAGCAAAGAAATCGCTCATGGGGTGAAACAACTCGCCACACGAGTCCTGTCAGTGTGGACTTGGCTTCTCCTCCATCATCACTCAAGAAGTTTCTGGCACTTCCAAAATTCTGAGGAGACTTACTGGGAAGGATCCAAGAATTGGATCATTATCCACCCTGGCAGGATCCTTCACGGAAGAGGCACCACAGCAGATGACGACCTGAACGTTAAATCCCCCTGCAGCTCCTCCCGCAGCAGGGACGAGCAGCACCTGGGTGAGTGTTGGAGCTGGATGTGACTCCCTGGCCCCTGCCCTTCCCCAGCAGTTCAAGGAGGACGGGTGGCCTTGGAGCTACAGAGCATTTCTGGGTCTGTAAATCCATTCCTCGCCTCAGAAGCTGATTGATCCTTTTTTTTTTAAACTCGAATTCAATGTTTGAGAGTAATGATTTCCAAGTGAACACAGAGTGGCTCAGATATATCGGCAGTTTTTATGGATCAGAGGCAAAAGCCTTAATTCAGACCCTAACGAAGAGAAACGTGTCTGTCCCCACCGCAGAAGAACGGCAAGGGCTGATGGCACTGCAAAACAACCTTTCACAGGCAATGCCCAATGATTTATCCCAGACCATGGGCCAACTGGGATGTTCCCACAGAGATGTCCTTGGGATGCAGGCAAACTTACTGACGAGATTCTGCAACCCAACCCTTCCCTCTCTCTGAATCAAACACCTGGAAAAGCAGAAAGCAGCAGAGATGCCATGGGACTCAGGCTGGCACAAGGGACAGGGGGAAGGACGGCCCTGTTTTCTCCTTGGCAAAGGAGCAATAGAGGCACCAAAAGCTGACAGGCTCAGAAATAATGGTTTGAGATCACTCTTATTTAAAAACCGGCTGCCTGCTGTTTTCATTGCAAGCCCTGCTTTGACTTGCAGCAACATTTAAAATTAAATATACATAAGTGCTTTCAAAGAACTGTTAATTTGAAGGTCATTAAATGGCATAAAATACATTCCTTTTTTTTCCGGAAAGAGGCACATAATTATGCCATTAATACATGCTCTTCTTCCACGTTCAAGCCTCAGATGTGCAAGAGGCTTGGGTTCATCTTCCCTGGAAGAAGCACCACATCTCCTTTTAATTACTGCCATTGAGAAACCTGCTGCTCCTCCATCACACCCAGGGATGGGGCTGTGGAAAAAGCATGGAAAAGCCCCAGAGGAGAACGATGCAGCTGAATTGCAAACGGGGGTTTTTGGGGGATGAGGGAAGTAACAGCAGGGCTGGAAATGGGAAACCACTTGGCAACAGCCAGTCCAGTTGTGAGGATCTTGCCCACTGATTCTCACACGACACCTTGGGCCAAGCTCAGAGCAGGGCTTTAGTAGCCAAAAGTCCCTTTTTTGATTTAACGCTCTATGCAAAAAGGACAAAGCCAACGCAGACACACACAAAAAGAAAACTCTAAAAAGACACAAAAGGGCTGAGGTTTTTACAGTTGCCATAGAAATGGAGAGAGGGAGCTGACGACTGCGAGCGCCGAGTGAAAGGCCAGGATCAGGGGTGAGGGCGAGGTGGGCTCACCCGGGCGAGCAGCTACATCCATGCATGGATAATCATGTGGGATGCAGCCAAAGGAGCAAGGCACCATGACTGAGCTTCACCCATGAGCAGTGGCGAGGGTCAGGATCCAACCCAGTGGAGTTGGGCATCTCCAACCAGCAATGGGCACCTCCCAGCACTTCCATGTGGCACAGGAACCCACCAGGGCCCTGTGTGATGGACAGAGCCCAGCCCACAGGGAAGGCCTGTGCAGTTGGTCCTCTTTGATCCCAAACTCCTTTTCCTTCCCTTTAAACCAAAACTCTGTAGGGAGAAAACAGTTTCTGAGCCATCCCTTCTCCTCTGGGATCAAAGAAAGGAAGTCCAACACCAACCAGCGTGGATCAGAAGATGTGAAATTGGAGTGTTCATCTTTAGACCAAGGAAGAGGCTCTTGCCAGAGTAGGAGCAACGGGGCAGCATCAAAGAGATGGCACCCAAGTCAAGGTGAGAGCCTGTTCCTCGGCACCTGACAAAGGCAAAGGAGGAGCAGGTCAAACACAACGCTGCTGCCATGGCCAGGCAGGGATAGCACTGTCACTTCCAGACAGAAAGGCTTCACAGTTTGGAAAACTGATTTTACTTGAAAGAAAGGCCTCTAAAGAAACAAAATGGTCTGACAGAAGTCATCGGAAATTTTTATGCTGTATTTTTCAATAAAAAGTGAAAACCAAACGTGCCTATTTTGGACTTTCCCCTTTGTTTTCCACTAATAGACTGATGGTGAAATCTTCTGGTTTGGATGAAACTACTTTTATTGAAAGGCAAGAGAACAGGTGGCCCATGGTGACCCTCCCTCAAGTATCACCTTGACAGCAGCTCCCTTGGCCCATGATGCCTCTTTGCTGCAGGGATTTGTTTGAGCCCACCTGCACTCTCTCTACTCAGCCCCGAGCACCACCAATCTGCTGCTGGGCTCTTGCATGACCCTGGAGGGGACACGTCCAGGTCCCAGCACAAGGCCAAGATGTGGGGACAGCTGGTTAGGAGTGGTGGGATATGGGAATCATCTGCTCTGACACAGCTCAGGAGACATCAGATGTTGGACAGCTGGGAAAGAGCAACAGAATGGAAAGGCCACCAGCCCTGGCAATGCCTGGGGGCACTGCTGGTGGCCCAGAGCCAAGGAACATCATCCACCCTGGGAAACCGAACCAAGATGGTCTTGGCATGTCTGATAGCACCTGAGCACCCAGACAGCCTGTTTGATCCCTCAGGGGTACATGGTCTGCTGGGTGGGATGGGCAGGACTGAATGTTTCGCATTTCATATTCATGATGAAATGGTCTCAAGCTGCGCCAGGGGAGGTTCAAGTTGGACACCAGGAAGAATTTCTTCCCTGAAGGAGTGGCTAAACACTGGAATGGGCTGCCCAGGGAGGTGGTGGAATCCCCACCCTTGGAGGTGTTCAAGGAATGCTGGACATGGACACTCAGTTCTCTGGACTGGCTACCACGGTGGGGATCGGTCACAGGTTGGACTCGATGATCTCAGAGATCCATTCTCACCCTATGACACTGGCTCTGCATTCAAGGGTTTACATTAAACCAGGGTTGCCGTGGTGTGGGGGGGCAGGGATGGCACTGAGCAGGCAGCAGCAGCTGCCTCGCAGGTGCTCACAGGGCCAGCGAGAGCAGCAGGGGAGCCGTAAAGGTGCAGTATTGATATTTAGCCTGTGTGGCTGTCACTCGTTCCTTTAAACACCTTTAGCTTCCTTCTAATAAAAGAGAAATCATAAAAAACCCCACAAAGGACCCTTCAGCGCCGGCGAATACCAATGTGGCGGGGCGGCACATTAGCATGCGCAGCACCCGTTCCATCTGCATGTTGTGTTCCGTGTGACAACATCCCGGAATACAGATTTGGGCCGCCAGCATCCCGAGAGGTATTAGCAATCGTCTATCAGACAGGACGAGGAGCAGTCCCTGCTGTTGTAAACAAGGGGTGTTTTTCTCTGCCTCTTTCTCTGGGGGGAGTTCAGTGAATTGAAACAAGCGCATTCCTGCATCTTGTTAGTTCCTGTTCTTCAGCAGAGCACGGGTCATCTGCCTTGGGCAATGCAAGAAGAAAAACTGCAGGTGTAAGGAGCACCTCAAAGGGTCCTTCACCTGCAGCGGTGATGGACCACGCGCATGACCCAGTGAACGTGCTCCTCATGAACGACGGTGAACTGAGCACGTGCTCCTCACGGGATACACGGGGGTCCCCCCAGCCACAGAGGACCCTGACAGCCCCAACACAGGAGGGATAGTGCTCCCACCCCGGAGATGTGGACAGGTGCTGGCAGCAGGCAGAGCACAGGCTTGTCCCCTTGTGTTCAGTGGCAGCAAGCAAATCTGGTGAGGCATCTCCAGGCATAGATGGGAATACGATGGGGCAGAGGCACGTGGAGCAATCCCATGGTGTAGCTGTATGTGGGCAGCCCCATGGCAAGGACAGACATGGGGAAAACCCACAGCCCAGGTGGGCGTGAGCCATCCTCACAGCAGTGATGGACACAGGGCATCGCTGCGGCACAGACACGGGCTGAGAAGTAAAGCAGCCCCTATAACACAGCGGGATATGGGGCATCCCTGTGGCTCAGGAACACCCCCAGGACACAGATGGACGCAGGACATCCCCACGGTGCTAGCAGATGTGGAGCATTGCCACGGCAGGGATGGAAGAGCAAGGAGAGCAGAAGGTGAGTGAGGAGGACAGAGGGTCTCTGTGTGTGCATGAGCCACCGCACCACCAAATCCCGGCCGGGACCCGCAGCCCCCGCGGCACAGCCACAGCCAGCCCGTGCCACTGCTCCCCCACCACACGGGTGCCAGCACAGCGCCGGCGAGAGCGCGGTGATGGATCATTGCAACTCGCATACAGCCCTCAAAGTAAAAGCCTTATTAAGAGTTCATTGGTTTTATAAACTCCTGGCGTGATCCGCAGGGGGAAGTCAGATGGCCCAGCCTTACAATATTCTGGGTAAACGCTGACACGTGTCCGGCAATTTTAACCGGATCAATTTGCCTAGGAGACAATGGAGGAGCCAAAAAAAAGAATAATAAAGATCAAATTAAATATGGGGAAACGTCCACTGGGAGAGGCTATGAGGAAGAGCAGAAAAATACAGAGCAGGATGGACGGATGGACAGAGACACAGAAGACACTCCGACCTACCTCTGAAGCCATGAAACCTAAGTCCATAAATCAATATCAAAATCCTTAGGTCCACAAGATGGGGGAAAAAGTCCTCCATAGCCATCTTCCAGACATCACCGAGGCCCTGGAGGCCTGAGCAGTCCATTTCCCAGAGCACCTCTCCTCCTCCAGCAGCCACCAACCCCATCACAGCCATGCGGCGGCTCCTCCGGTCCCGTCCCATCCCTGCCGCGCCGGCCGGCCCTTGGCATCCTCCTCCCCACGTGCAGGGTGCCGAGCAATTCCTTCATTGCTGGGTGCTTCCCGGCTGCCTCCCGCCCCTGGGGGCTGTGGGCACAACCCCTGGCCCCCCGGGCTGGGGACCGGCCGGCCGCTGGCCGCAGGGTCAGCGCTGGTCTTCGGTCACGGACAAGCAGTGAGTCCACGGAAGGTTGACAACATACACAGGCGCACGAGCGCGCACACACACACGGGAACACCTCTTTCCATTTTCCAGGATGGAGAGTTTGTTTTTTTTTTTAATCCTTTTTTTCCTTTTTGCAAAAAAAATGCAAGCAAAAGAGAAAAAAAAACCAAAACCCAAGGTTTTCTATTGAAGGTACATCTCTTCTTCAATATGAAGACATTAATTGGATTGAGTCGGATCCCCCATGCAGTGGTCAGCCAAGTCCTTTGGTAGTTGCCGGAGCGGCACCCGGGTGGGATGGCAGGGAGCTGCGGAGACATCTGAGGACACTTCCACCCAGTCCGTGAGCAGAGAGGGGAGCGGGGTGAGCTGGGAGGGCCGGGGCAGGGAGGGAGGGCAAAAGAAGAAAAAGGAAGGTGGTTTCTCCAGACAGGATGCTCCATCTTGTGCCTCTCCCTTCCCCAACAGCCCCTTCCTCCTTCTCAGTTTCGACCACTGCTCACTGGTGGCAGGATTGGAGTCTGGTCTCTAGGGTTTGGGTTTGCTTCCCCAACGCACATTGGTTTGTCTTCATTGTTTTTTATGATTTTTTTTGTTTTGCTTTGCTTTTTAAATATATGATTTGTACATATTTATATGTATTTATACGCTGTTCCTCATGACATTGGTAAGTGTGCTTCTGTTGGTGAGGAACGGAAGTCACCAGTCAGAGGTGAGTCCCAGGAACATCCCTTGGCTGCGGTCGCAGTCCCCAGGCAGCGGCGGCTCCTCTCCCAGCGCTGCCCCGCGTCAGTTCCTCCCCTCCCACCTCTGCCCTCTGCTGCGCGCCCTCCCCGGCCCCTCCCCACGGGACAAGGGACGTCATGCCATCGAGGTCGGAGACTGGCTCATCTGTACTCGCATGGACTGGACGCTGTTCAGGATCTTCTTCTGGTGCCCAGCCAAAGTCACCCCTATTCTCAGGAGGTCTCTGGAAGACAGACAGACACAGACAGAGGAATGTCAGTGGGCAGCTGAATCTCCTCCACAGAATCGTGGAATAGGCTGAACTGGAAAGGACCCACAAGGATCAAATCCAGCCCCTGGCCCTGCACAGACACCCCAAAAATCCCACCCTGTGCATCCCTGGGAGTGGTGTCCACGCTCTCCTGGAGCTGTGGCAGCCTCGGGACCGTGCCCATTCCCCGGGGAGCCTGGGCAGTGCCCAGCACCCTCTGGGGGAAGAACCTTTCCCTGATCTCCAGCCTGACCCTCCCCTGAGTTGTCCTGGGGAACAACGTTCTGTTCAGGTGGTGAACCTGTTTTGCTGTTGCTAAGGGAGGTGAGGGATGTAAGCTCAGCTGGAACATCCACGGAGCCCAAGCACAGCACTGTGAGCATCGCTGGGTCTGAGAGCAGGGAGACACCCACACATTGAGCCCCAGCTGGTGAATGTGGCCACCTCCAGACTCTGGATGACCAGTGTGAGGGATGCTCACACCCGTCCTTTGCCCTGAACTGACCTCCCCACCTCCCCAGCTGGGCAGCACCCTGCTTTCGGGCAGCCCTGGCACAGCCAACTCACTCGGCCGTCATCTGGGCCACCAGCTGCAGGGAGGTGAAGCCAGCAGTCAGGAAGCTGTCACGGTACTGGCTCATCTTCACAGCACTCAGCCAGTCGTCTACTGAGGTAAAGGCAGTGAAGTCGGGGATGGAGCGGTCGAGGAGGGGCTGAGAAGGCCTGAAACAGGACACACCGCTGGGACAAGCCTGGCTGGCACCGAGGGGCTGCCCTGCCTGAGCCCGGCCAGCACAGGGACACACCCCCCAGCCCACCCCCGGTGCCCCTGTGCTCCCCCCAGCCCACACCCATGGAAGGCCATGAGGAAGGCCTGTTCCATGGGAATACCACTGTGCCAAGCAGTGCTCTGCAAGTCTGCACATTGTATTCCAGCTGCAGGAGCCACAGGGATGAGGCATCGGCAGAGCAGCTACCGCACCCAAATGGTCACCGGCCACAAAGAATCAATAGCAAAGAATTATTGCTGTTGCTTGGCTGAAAACTGCATGTTCTTTGTCTGACTGTCAGGCAGAGCAAAGACAGAACCCCCCGCCCCTGCCTAAGGATTTCTGGATTCTCGAGCCGCTCGGGGAGCCTTTCCCCACGACGTGGGACGGTGGCAGGGAGCATCCCCGCGCCCGGCACTCACACAGCGGTGATGGTCGCCACAGTTTTGAGGCTTGCCGGGTTGCGGATCATTTTGTCCAGGGTGTTGACGATCTCGGTGAAGCGCGGGCGGGTGTTGCGGTCCTTCTGCCAGCAGTCCAGCATCAGCTGGTGCAGGGCGGCCGGGCAGTCCATGGGCGGCGGGAGCCGGTAGTCCTGCTCGATGGCGTTGATGACCTAAGGATGGATGAGGACGGATGAGTGAGGGGGAAAGTGGCTGAGGGACTCGGGGGGCTCCCTGAGCTGCTTGTGCAGGCAGAGGGGCTGCAGGCAGCCAGGAAGGCATGGCCAGCCCAGCTGATCAGCAGCCAAGGGAGCGGGAGGAGCCGGGGGCTCTCCGAGGTTAATCTGCGCTCTGATGCTCCGCGGCTGCAGTTCCTCCCAGCAGAGAGCTGCCACTCATTATCTCGGCGGATCTCGCAGAGTACAGCAGTCACACTTCCAAAGCTCCTTCCCTGCTCGTAAACCCTCTGAACATTTTCAAAGGCCCTGCAGCTTGCTGAAGTCCAATTACCAGCCCACTGGCTTTTCTTCCCAACTTCCCTCCTTGCATCCTCTCGCTCACCAGCCTGTTTCATCTCTAAACCAAGTGCTCCCGAGGCTCCAGGAAGGAGCAGAGAGCCCTTCAGGCAGGGATTTCCTTTGGGAAGGAGCACCCCTGGCCCCCAGAGCAGTGTGGATGACCCCCAGTGCTTACGTCTTGGTTGGACATGTCCCAGTAGGGCCTCTCCCCGAACGACATCACCTCCCACATGACGATGCCGTAGCTCCAGACGTCGCTGGCCGAAGTGAACTTGCGGTAGGCGATGGCCTCCGGCGCTGTCCACCTGACAGGGATCTTCCCCCCCTACAGAAAAAGGGACTTCAGCTGAGAAACGTGTCCCTAGGCAGAGGAGGATGGATGCCCACGTGCCATGGTCAGGACCATCCCACACACCCCAAACCATGAGTCCCTGGGGACCCCACCAAGGACTGGGCAGGTGGCACCCAATGGGACGATGAGGCAGGAGCCAAAAACAACTCCATAAACAAATCTTGTACCTGCCTAAAAGGGCTTAGCTGAACAAAACAAATGGGTTTATCCAAGGATTTACCTCACTCCAGCTGCCCTGCAGGACCCAGCACATCGGTGGCCTGTCCCCAGGTCCCTTCCCAGGGAGCCACCAGGTGGCAAGGCTAAGCACAACTGGGCTAGTGCTTGTCTCAGGTAAGGAGCCAGGCATCCCCATCCCTTGGCCTTCAATGGAAACAAGGTTGAACTAAAAGCATCCTCTACAGATTCATCTGGGCTCTCACAGCTGCCAGAAGGTCCTTCCAACTCTACTTTTGGAGGGGAAGGCAAAAAGCAAAACACCTTTAAAACCCAATGTAAAGCACTGGTGTAGGAAAGCACCTTTGGCAGAGAGCTCCTCACTTCTCCCAAAGGCTCAAAATCAGGCTCAGCATCTCCAGCCACCCCAGCCAGGGCAGGTCCCAGGGCCAAAGGCCATGCCAAGGGCGCAGGGATGTGAGGAGGGGCAGCACGTACAGAGGGATTGCTCTCTGGGAAAGCTCCATAAAATAACCACAAAAAAAGCCAAGGGATAAGGAAAACCACAGACACGCAGGGGAATTTTCTGGGGGCAGGACTGCACTGTAAATCGTTTCGCACAATCGTTTTCCGTAGCCTTTCTGAGGACGCGTCAGCCGCTCTTGAAGGATGAATGCCAAAAAATTTGATTTGAATAACTACAAATGGAGAAATTAACTGCTAGGTTGTTTTTCCTGCCTTTTCCCCAGAGCGAAAAGCCTGCTGTGGGAGGCAGAGTGATGCAATCGCAGGCACAGCATCACTTCCCAGCTGCCGGGGAGATCTATTATGGCTTAAATTAAATAAAAACACAGATGAGATAATCTCTTTTTATCTCTGAAGGTGGGGAAAAGACTAATTCATGCCTCGTCTCAGCAGCTACCGCTGGGGTCTTTGAAGGAAAAATAAAAGCTGGGTGTCTGCTCAAAGGCTGCTGCCTGCAGGAAGGGTCTGAGCAGGCAGTGGGGCAGGTCCAGGGGGGATGGCAACATCCCATTGAGCAGGGGAGGGACAGTGAGGGGCTGCAACTGGGCCAAAACATTGAGTCAGCCTTAAAGCCATGCCCCTGGCTTTCCCAGTTTGGCAGCTGGAGCAAGCCCTGGCACCTGGGCACAGCTCAGCAGCCCAAGGAACTGCTTTGGCAGGAGCTGGTGCAGCCTCGTGCCGGCACCCACCGCAGACTTTTCTGATTAATCCATTAGACGAGGCCAACGAGTCACCCACCCCTTTCCCCTCTGATCATCCTTAACACCTCTCAGGGGCTCACAAGCAGGACATTGGCCATGGTGAGGAGCTGGGGGTCCCCTGGGGTAGCCAGGAGCAGGGGGAGAACGGAGCTGCCATTACCTACAAATGAGTTAATTAAGGAGAAGTATGGCTGGGGAATGGCAGAGCTCCCGTTAGGCTTGTCTCTTTAATTTATGCTTGGAACAAGTTTCCAGCAGGGAAAAGCAAACCAGACCTGGAGCACTGGGGGAAGGGGAGTTAAAACACCATCACTGTGCTGCCAGGAGTTGCTGTGATCTCCCTGCCTCCCTTTCCTGTCTCTCCAGGGACTCCTCCATGCACCTTTCCTCCACAGAGGAGAGGGAAGAGGCTTATCTGGAAACTGCAGAAGGCAGAAAGGTGCTTAGGGAGGACAGAGGTGGAAAACTTCTAAAAAGGAGGAAGAGAAAGAAGGGAAAAGAGGATAATTTGTGGAAACAGCAGTCAGGACCTCTGGGCTGTGAAGCTAAGTGGTAGGAACACTCATGAGGTGCTCCCACCCATGGCAGACTGTACACCCAGCACCCCTCTGCCAGGTTCAGCAGGTGCAGGGCAGGGAATGCTGGGCAGGAGAACATCCTGCGGGGGGTACCTACCAAGGAGCTGGTGTAGGTGGGGTCAGACGTGTCGTCCTGCAGGTAGCGCGAGAGGCCAAAGTCGGACACTTTGCACACCAGGTTGCTGTTGACCAGGATGTTCCTGGCAGCCAGATCTCGATGCACATAATTCATCTCTGCCAGGTACTTCATCCCAGCAGCAATCCCTCTGAGCATTCCCACCAGCTGGATCACTGTGAACTGCCCATCGTTTTGCTGTGACCAGAAAGAGCAGGCACTGGGGTGAGCACGCGGACCCCACAGCGGCACCAGGGCCGCTCACCCCAACCTCAGGAGGGTGCTACACCTTCCCAGAGGACTCCAGCTGTCCTGCCTGATTAAAGCAGAGGTAACCACCCCAAAACACACACATTTTGGAGATGTATGGCACACTCCAGCCAGCTCCCAAGCTAAGCAAACAGGCTGGGATTTACAAACGGGACACCAACACTTCATTCCCAAATCCCACAGCCCACGTGGCCCTGCCTTGCCTTACCCGCAGGAACGAGTCCAAGGCCCCGTTCTCCATGAACTCCGTGATGATCATGACCGGCCGGCTTTTGGTGACCACCCCTTCGAGGCGGATGATGTTGGGGTGGTCGAACTGCCCCATGATGCTGGCCTCGCTCAGGAAATCCCGGCGCTGCTTCTCCGAGTAGCCAGCCTTGAGCGTCTTGATGGCCACGTAGATCTCCCTCTTGCCTGGCAACTTCAGGCGCCCTTTATACACCTCTCCAAACTCCCCTGCGAGCGCAAGATGGAATCATTTAGGTTGGAAAAGACCTCCAAGATCACTGAGTCCAACCTTTGATCAATCAACGCCAGAGCTACCACCTCCTCCTCCTCCTTCACACTAAACATTGCAAAGAGCAAGGGGTCCTTGCCCAGCTGAGAAATGGCAGCCAGTTCGCACTTCAACAACGCCCTCCTCTACAAATCTGCCCCCCTGTCCTCTTTAAAATGGCCAGTGTCTGCTACTGGGGACATGTTTAGGTTTGCAACCTTCTCCAAGGTGACAGAGCCCAACATCGACACAGGCAGAGGCTGCAGCTGCCTGTGCAAACCCCCACAAGAAGATTTGAAGGGAAAGTGCATCAACATTTAAGGACTACCTCAAATATCAAATGTCAGCGTTGATAATCTTGGCTGCCTTTCTGCACATCACTTATCTTGGGGTGGGAAATAATTGGGCTGTTTACATTGCTGCTCTCTGATTTAAAATACAGAGAAAGCAGGAGAGCTTTCACTTCACCAAAGCAAAATTTGCCTGTGGAGGGATTACATTTAAGCCATGTTTGCAGCCACTTTGCCTTGATGAGCAGCAAAGGGCAGGTGATACATTGCTGAACTTGATCTCGACCAAACAGACTCATTGCTTCCTCACAGCTTCCCCTCCCAGCTTCTCACTTTCTCCTCTATGACACAGTCATTTAAAAACAGCAATAAAACAGCACAGATCACTCACACACACACACACACACACACACACACACACACACACATTGAGATCGGGCTTTTCTCGTTATCACATGCAAAAACCACATGGGAAATCCCCATGGTCAGTCACTGAATACATTCCTGGAGCCTTTCCCACCTCAGAGGAACTTTGAGAGCATAAAACAACCTCGTGTCCATCCTAACCCATCACAAACCCAGGGAAGTCTGATGTTTCAAGGCTTCATTGAGGGCTTCCAGGTGAAGGACCATGTGTGCTCCCCCACAAAGTTGCTCCAGGTGGGTGCCTGGCCACACAGGAGCAGCAGAGAGGGCAGAGAAGGATGGGCAGCAGGAGACAGAGAGACCCACCTGCCCCAATGACTTCTTCAATCTTCACAAAGGACACATCGATCTCCTTGGCAAACTCTCGGACGGCTTCGTTGGGGTCCTCGTAGGTGAAGGGGTCGATGTAGATCTTCATCCCTGGAGACCCTTGTTACAGGGAAGACAGGAACAACAGCAGAAGGGAGAGAATTACAGAAACAGAGTTACTAGAATTTTTTGGGTTGGAAGGAGCTCAAAGTTTATCCCGTACCATCCCCCATGAGCAGGGACACCTTCCACTGAACCAGTTTGCTCCAAGCCCCATCCAACCTGGCCTTGAACAATGCCAGGGACGGTGCATCCCCACAGTCTCTGGGCAGCCTGGAAAACCAAGAGCAGTTGTACCATGGCCAAGAACTAGAGACCCTTCTGTCCTCACACTTTCCACTAAGTGGCTTCTATCACTGTGCTCACCTCTGCAGACCCTTATCATCCTCTCTGGGCCACCAATTCACCCAGCTCTCCCCTGCAGCTCCTCCTCTTCCTCTCTGCCCTCTGCTCCTCTACTATTATCCTTCCTCTTCCTCCTCCCCGGCGATGAGAGCAGTTACAGACCTGAACTACAGCGTGCTGGCTTTACAGTGAAGGCTTTATGAGGCTCCACGCCTTAGTGAAGAAATATTTATTTACCCAAAAAGGCCTCTGATGGCTTTGTGTCCGCTACTAAATTGACAGAGTGCAGCAATTATAACCAACAACCTGGATGGATCCGTGAAACACGGCTGGGCTGGACGCCGGGACACGCATGTGGTCCCTTGCCCGGGGCAATGTGTGGTAGCAGGATCTGGTCACGCTGCAGGGACATGCACAGGTGGGCTCTTGCCCTTTTCCGAGGGGGGAAAAATGAAAACAGCTCCCCAGATTTCCCAAATGGGGGTGCAGACATTGCGTGTGGATGTCAGGGGCTTGCGGAGCTCCAGGGGGCACGGTGGCGGGGCACAGTGAGGTCACAGGCCTCAGCGGGACACCGGTGTTGTACCACCACCCAAAAGGGACCTACAACGGGCTGTGGTGCCCTCCTGGGGGGGGTCAGCTTCCTGTGCCATTTCTCACCCAAAAAGGGGACCGTGGATGGCATAGCAGCCCCTCAAGGTCATCTCTGGAGGAGACCAGGAGGGCCATCACTGCCTGGTCCCCTCCCCAGGGCACCTCACCCTTGCAGGGATTAACAGCACTCAGTTACACTGCTCAGGACCTTTCCAAGGCCATGATCCCATCACAGTGGTGCTTCCCAGAGCCCTTCCAGAGCCAGCATACAGATGGATGCATGGACCACAGCATCACCCCTGCACCAGGAATCTAAATCAGCTCCCAGCTGTGAAACAATTCAGGAGGAGGCATGAAAGCCTCGCAGCGGGCACTGCTGGTGCCCAACAGCCACCAAGGGAGAGCCGCTTGTGGGGCATCAAGGACTCAGGAAGGACCAGGCAGGAGCATCCTCACCCCCAAAAGGGGCCTTTGGGGCAAAAGTTCTGCACCTCAGAGGCAGGGAAAGCTGCAATGAAGCCATCTGTGCATCTCCCAGTTCATAAATCCCTTTATGGCTCTGTCTCATACACTTTAACTGCCCCATAAATTCTTTTACAAGAGCAGCTGATGCTCCAGCCAGGATTACAAAGGGATTTACAGGATCATAACAGAGACTGGCTCACTGATCAAAATATTGAAAAACTAGAGGAGAAAACAATGCCCAAGTTTCCTGTCCACTGTCAACACAGGCTGGTTTTCAAACACCCTCCGATGTGCCCCCAGACTCTGTCCGTAGGCTCAGTAATCACCAGGATGAGCTCCTCCCTCATCCTCATCCCATCCAAATGAGGGACTGAGCACCTAAACCCATTCCTCATCTCTGCCAACCTCAGCCCCCGGCTCATCATCGCCACAACAGCAAAAGCTGGGTGAAATTCCGGGTATCAGAGTGCACCACCAAAGGCACCCGTGGTGAGCCTGCCTGAAAAGAGCTTTGTGCTCTTAAAATCATCCCAAAAATTCTGAAAACTGGATCAGGCCATTTTTCACTACTGCAGACAATGGCAAATTTTTTATCACTCTTCAAAAGTTGAAGCACTGTGCACCACGACCCTGACTCCAGCGTCCAATTCCTTCTGGCATCATGATTCCTTGGCAATAAAAACCATGGGGACAGAGAAAAACCCTTCCTGGTGAATTGCTGCTGCTTCAACAGGGCATTTTCCCTATTTCCCCAATCTCAAAGCTCCCAGTGAAGCAGTGGAAGGGATAAACCATGAAAAATTACACCCCAAGAGACCCCATCTCACCCCAAAATCCACTCGGAGCACTCTGCCAGCAGCAGGTGATCCCGGGGGCCTGCCAGAGGGAGGGCAGAGCTGTGCTGGGAGGCTGTAATTGCCGTGCCACTGAACACACGGTGATTTGTTCCAGAGAATGCTCTCATTACTCCATTAGTTGCTCACCACAAATTTCCCACCTGTTTTGCTCCAGCCTCTGCACCGACGGAGCGCCCGGGGGCTCACTAACCTTGACAGGGTACCCCGGCTTCCTGACACCAGCCCTCACAGCCCCCAGGCTTAGAAACCCAGGACAGGCACATGCTTCATTGCTTCCCTACCTAGGTTAAGCACCCTGGATTTTGGGGTGCTTGGGGCCAGCTAAGCATGCACATGGGGTGGGGAATGCTTCAAAACGGAGAAAACGTGAAAAATCAGTCTGCCTGCAGTCTGACATGAGTTTATCCATCAGGCATCAAATAAAGCTTGCCCTGCCCCCCACAGACCAGAAACATGGAGAAAAGAGGGAGGAAAAGCACAGGTCCATTGCATTTTGGGATCACCCAGTGATGTTTGGAAAACAGTTTATTGTTTGCCAGGAGGTTCAGGGCCCCCCACAGCGCTGCCACCATGTTGGGAGGGTTCAGTGTGATGCCAAGAAGGTCTAAAGAGATCCAGTGTGCTTTGCTGGCTTGGCTGGGCTCTCCTGCTTGTCCCCAGTCCCTGTTCAGCCCTCTCCAGCCCTCCTGTTCTTCTCTGCCAGGCCGATTGCTCCATCCCCATTCCTTCCCTCTGCTCACCCATGCTGCTCCCTGCCTTCCCCACCCATCCCTCCTCCACCCCTGCATCCCACACCTCTTTCCCCCAAGCAGGCACACAGGACCCAGAGATGGTTCTACCCACAAGGTACCTGGGAAGCACCTCTAGGAGAGCATAAATGGGATTTACATCCCGCAGGGGTGGGGCACAGAGCCTTCGGGCACCAGGAAAATCCTGCCCCCCAAGGCTGCTGCTTTGCTGCTTTATTCTCATTTGCAGTGCTGGCTGCTGGAGGGGCACCAGAGCAGACATTCCACACAAATACACCTAGAATTAATTCTGCTGCACAGCTCCACCAGCCGCAGAGGTCTCCTAGGAAAAGCTCAGGCTCTCCTAATTGTTTGCCAAGGGGATCAGCAGGCCAAAGCCAGTTAAACGTTCCCAGTCACTGCCTGCACGTCATTCCCCGAGCAGGGTACAGGGCAAGCATCAGCCACCAGCACCCACACCCCGGCCATGCTCCCAAAATCCAGAATCCCTCCAACAGCCCAGCACCCACCCAGGCCCAGGCAGAGCCTGCGGCAGGAGATCAGGAGCTCATCCTCCCGCTGAACACCACCTCTCTCCTTCCTTTCCTCCTCTGGGAGTCTTCACAGCATCCTCTCCCCATCCCTTGTCCCCTACATCCCCCCTGACATCCCCCCAAATCCACCATCATTCCCCAAATCCCTCCCAGAACTCTTCTTTTCCCACCCAGAGTGCTGCATGGCTGCTGCCCACCCTCCCCCGCACCCTGACCGACACGTGTGGACATCTCCCCTCCCACCCTGTGGTCCTGTCCATCTGCCCCGGGGGCTCCCACCAGCCCACAGTCCCCCACGGAAGGGGAGGGGTGGGGCACACGCCGGATGCAGGCTGGGGAGCGTCTCCCCCGTCTGCTTTCGGCACCTTGCTGCTCACCTCTGCCGGTGCTGTAGTGCTGCAGCTTGTCGCTGTACACCGCCTCCTTGCTGTAGGCGCGCTTCCTGCGAGGACAGGGGACACAACAGCCAGGCTTCAGCGATCAGCAGCTGCTGGGGCCCCAAACCGCTCCCCTGCCAGCAGCACTCCATCAGCAGTGGCATCGTGCTGCTCCCTCTGGCCACATGGGTCCCCCATCCCACCCCTCCGACCCCTAATCCGCATCTTACCACCTCCACCTTCCAGGGACACTGATCCCGCAGGGACCCACCTGCTGCAGACGATGGAAATGGCCACCAGGGAGACGATGAAGACCACGCCGGCCGCTGCGGACCCCGCGATCAAGGGCAGCTGCTCTCTCAGCTCTGATTTGTAATCGTCTGTGAGAGAAGAGGGACGGGGTCAATCCTCCCTGGCACGCTCGCGGAGTGAGAGCAGCCTGTGGGAAGGGATCCCCCCTGATTCCACAGGTGCTGCTCCCAAGGTGGTGAGGCAAGGGGGATGCAGGCAGAGGGCTCAGCTGAGGCAGGTGACGAGCCCGTGCCATGGTGCACTGGGTGGGATTGTCACATTTGGCTCACACATCTTTGGCTTAAAGACAGGGGAGAGAAGATCCTGGAAATAACGTCAGACCAATGTGCAGGGACCCAGTTTCCCAGAGAGATGAGGCGGTTTTGTCCATGGCTCTGGCATTTCCCTTTCCTCAATAAATTCATTTACTGAGCAACCTGATCTACCGGAAGGTGTCTCTGCACATGGCAGGGGGTTGGGAGGAGATGAGCTTCAGGGTTCCTTCCAAGCCAAACCTTTTTGAGACTCTGTGATGTAAACCTGTTGGCCACTTTGACCAATTTTAACATGGGGTCTCACAGACACAAAATTCCCACAAGTTGTAGGAAAGGAGGAAAACACCATTAATAACCAAGCCAGCCAGAGCATGCTGTGCCAAGGCTTCACCCAGATCAGACATCAGAGAGTCCACCACGCAATGGTGAACTGTGGGAGTGAGGCTCAGGAGAACCCGGGAACCCTCGCTGCAGGTCTGCTTGTAGGTTTTAATATCTCAACATGAGACACGTCCTTTTGCAGAGCCATGGCACCCACAGCATCCCTTCCCCACCAGGCATCCCCCCAACCCCCTGCATCCCTCAGAACCTCCTCTGTCCCCTCAGCCACCCCCTTCATCCTTCAGCAGCAGGCTGGGGTGAAAGCTAAGGTGGCACCGGGAGGACTGGATATGCCTGGGGGAACCCCCAAAAAAACTACTGGCGCCCTCCATGTGTCTCTCCCATTTTTCCCTGCCCCATCAGTGGTGTGGGTACTCTCAACAGGCAGTATCCAGCAGATCCCACACTCCTGGGGCTCCCGGAGCATTCCAGAAATACTCCTCTCTCCAATCGCCCCAGCGAGGTCTGCCAGGCTGTGCCAGCAGCCACATGCAAGGGTTAAAATAAAACTCATCCAAAAGAAAGCACTTAGCACCCTTTTATCTGTATTTTCTACTCTGCAGTTAATTACTGGCAACTAGATTTATCTCTTGCATGCTGCTTAAATCCTGAGAAATTCTCATCTAACAATCAATTATTATTTAATAACCTACACAATCCATTCTTATTAAATTTCAATTAATTGCTTATTTGAGGCAGGATTTTTCTTCTCGCTTCTCTAATCCTGAATATTTGAGGCATTGGAGGGGGGTTTATTACCATTTCCTTCCCTCTAGTTGCCCGGCATGGTTTTCCTCTTCCCACCCCAGCTGGCACTTGACATGAATGCACACATGGGGTGACCCATTTTAGGGAAGAAGAAAATATTTAGGAAAGAAGAAAAGCTTTAGGAAAGACAGCCAGTGAGGCTGGGAGCCATGGATGCCACCTAAGCAGAGAAGGAACCACACCAAGCAGCAACAGGGAAGGGGCTCTCAGCTGCCCCAGGGGTAGGAGGACCTGCTTCACTCACCAACTTCTGGATTAGTCCTGAAGCTGGGATTAATAGCAAACCCTCCCATGAATTAGTAGTTTCTAAAGGAAGCCAGATTTGCGGGTGCAGGGAAGGGCTGGGGCCAGAAGAAGCCATGAAGGTCATGTTCTGGCCCAACACGCCCCTTTGGCATAGAAAGTCAGCTTTCAGATGGGTCTGACCGTCCTAGCTTTGCCCTGGTGGCTCAGATGGACCCCAAGTATCCCAGGACAGCATCCCAGACTCCTTCTTTCAAGGGTCTGCAACCCCCCTCCCACCCCATCGCACCATGCCAGACTCACAGCCAGTGCCAGTGATGCCTTAGGTTTTAA
>WEIT01012699.1:815-14701 GCA_013389985.1 Dryoscopus gambensis | reverse complement strand
ATAGGAATGTCTTAGCTGAAAATGTAGTTACTTTGTTTCTAAATGTCGATATAGTAAATTGAGTAGCTCCTGAAGGAACTGTTGTTTTCTCAGTTGAAGGCTTTGTATTTCAACTAAAGCTAAATGGGGTTGAATTTACCACTCTTGGGAGGAAAGCTCCTTTTTATTTCTTGGCTATATTATCACATAAATAATTTAAAACTATCTTTCAGATTGTTCCTTGTTTGAATCTAAACATACAGTAGGAGTCTAGTTATGCTCTAAGTCGTTGGCAGCCCTTTTACAAAATGGTCCTAAACTGCCACCTTCTGGCTGTTTTCATTGCTTCCTACCTGAGCCAAAAGCAGAGCTGCATGTATTTGGCTTGGTTATAGCTTGGAACTCTGATTTTTTTCCAGTGCAAATAGTATAGAGAACAAAATACATAAGAATAAAGCATGCATACTGTTTTTACTGTTAGAGAAAGAAAAATAAAAATAGTATCAGTCTATCAGTTGGCCATACAGGAGCTGGACTCTCCTTGGCCTTCAGCTGGATACAGCCTATTATCACAGGCTCTGAATCAATTTTTATTTTACTGCACATACTCTTTCTTGCATTATGCATATACCTAGCACCCATTTCTTTCTGTCTGCTTTTGGTGTGGTGCTTCTTCCATCATTTTAAACCATCTATTCTTCCTTACTTTTTCTGGGTTCTGTGCTTTTAGGGCCTTTTCTTCAAGTATTAAATGACAGAATATACTGTACTTTCCCCACAGTGATACCAGAAAAGCAAGTAGAGTACATTCTTTCAAAGATGTTCAGAATTTTCAGAACTTTTTCTAATGGGTAGCCACAAGGATTTTGAATTTTTTTTTCCTCTTAACAGGACAGATAAAGCAGCATTAGAATTTTATGGCTTAGTGTTGGGATGACAACATAAAAAAAAATTAATTAATCATGGTCTTTTGTCTGGAAGGCAAGAAACAATGCCATATCAATTTGATTAATGAAGGTACCCCAGAGTAAAACAGATGTACATCCCATCCACAAACACATATTGCAAGTGGTTGGGCAAGTCCAAGCTGTTTCTATGCAAAGACTTCCCCAGAGTAATGTATGTAACTAATTTAAGAGGTTTTTCTTTGTATTTGGAAAGACTATCATTGTTGTGTTTTGATATTTACACATCTGCTTGCAGTTAATAAATTACTAATAGCTGGAGTTGCCTAAGGAACATAGTACTTAAAAGTAAGTGCAAGATACATGATAATAACTAGTTTGTACAATATGCAATATTATGCTGAATTGCACAGAGGTTCCTCTTCAAGATGAAAGAGCAAATAAAGAGCCACATACAGCCTTAGAGCTTATATTAGACAAAAATTCCAATGGAAAAAAAAAATCATACCTTGTATTTTTCAGAAACTTACACGTTTTTCAGAAAGCTTCAAAATTTCCTTTCCGGCTTACATCTTGTACAAAAGAAAGTAAGAAATGTATGCAAGTATTCTTCTCTCTTCTTCATTTAGCAAGGCCTCCAATGTAGGCAGCTAGTTTCTTCATTCATAGCAGCATAGTTCCTCTGGGGAAAAAAAATCGCAAAACAAAAAACAACCAAGCAGAATAGTAAGGAAATAAATAAATAAAACCCACAAAAAAACCCCGCAAGTCTTTAGTTTTCTACTGAAAAAACAGAATGCAATAGCACATTTCTATCTCCTTTAAAAAATTGGGTGTTAAACCAGAACATAAATATTTATAGAATGAAATATTTTAATTTATTTTCTTTATTTATGGATTTGTTTTGGTTTTGGTTTTCGCTTTGTGATAGGGATGAATCTGAAATTCAAAAAAAAGTAGTATTATATTTAACTCAGCAAAAGATGAAGGAACTACTCTGTAATGACAAACCACAAAAATCCACAATCAGTTTCTGCTGTTTGAATTTTCTGTCAAGAAAAATTAATGAATAACCTACTGCTGAACACTGGTCATCTGCAAATACACACAGAAGCAATCAATAAACACTAAAAAATTGCTTGCAAATTTATGTTTTCTTTAACAGTCTCCCCAGTACAAAAAAGCACACTTTAGGGGGACTAATTTTATTACACTGAATATTTTGACTGTGAAAATGCAAGTCAGATTTTGCAAAATGAATTTATATTCTTTCAGTTATTAAGGGTTGGTAAATACTATGTCAAGTAAAATATGCTGCACAGCTTCTGTAAAAACCTGAAGCAATACAACAGCAAATACACAAAAGTATACAATTCTTCCATCATTGTTCTTTCAGGTGACTGAGGTTTGTCTGCTTCCAATCCTCCCATTTTTGTTTCAAATGAGCTACTTTTAAGTTCCAGTTTCCAGATAAAATTTCATTTTATATGGTTTCTCAATGTTTCTGTGCAACGAAAAACACATTTTCAGACAAGACATATTTAATTGTCTGCATGGTATATTAGAGGGTCAGGTGTTTCCTTCATCTTTAGAATATTGTAATGTTACCACTAAAAAAAAAAAAAAAAGTGGAGCAAGTGGAGCACTTCATCATATTTAGGTCAGATAAATAATATATGCTACCAATATTAGAATTAAATTCAGGAAAACAGGTTCCATGAAAACTTAGTTAAATTGATTTCTCTAGGAGGGGCTTGATAAGATTAGACACTACATCAAAATGATTTCATTTAGATTAGAATCAGAAGAAACAAACCGCAGCAAAGATCAGAGCTGGCTCAGATCAGAATTTGACATTGGTTCTGCAGCTAACTCATAGCTGAAGTAAATAAAGTAGCATAGTAGTTAAAAACCTGAGGGGTAGGTAACCTGCAGTTATCCCGTGATCGAATTTTCTGAAGTTTTTGCCCAGTGAATCTAAGTCTAAAATTTTGCAGTTTTCTGATTTGTTGGGTTGGGTGTAATGCAAAGTCATTAGGTAAAAGCTTGAGGAGGACACAGAGCAGAGCTGGTCAGACTTTAGCTTAACATTCTGTGGAGATGCATTGCTTAGCAAGGTCCAAATTTAAATAATATAATTTGAATTCACCAAAACTAATACCTATTCTTAATAAGTTCATCTAAATTTTGTCAAAACCCAAGTCTTCGTCAAGACTGAAAAGTAACATTTAAATTTCTATGGGCCTGATTTTTTCAGCATCCAATGGAAAATTATTTCGCATTCCATAAAGTCACATGCAGACAGAACCAGATTAAATGAGGATAAAATGTTTTAACTAAGGAGAAGACAACAAATAAACAAAATCAAACAAAAAAACCCCTCCATCAAAACCATAGAAACTCTCAATTTTCCATAGAAAGCATGAATATTTATTGGGTTTTATTCCTTTCAGAAACTGTATCATTTTTAAAAAGTTATTTATTTTGGTATTGCCCATCCCAGAGTTTAGTAAAATAAATACAGAGTTATTTCTCAAAACTGTATTTTTAGAATTTTAAGTAATCTTTTAAGATTTTCATGAATGCATCTGCAGAGCACTATTGTCGTAAGGGGATTTAACCCTTCCTTAAGATAGGAAAAACATTTCTTCAAATTGAATGCTAATCACCCTTAGAGATTGCTTTCCACACCTCCTACTGAAAATTGTTCTTCAGGCTAAATCAGCCCCAGTCCTAGTCCCACAGCCTTGCCTTGTGGCATGAGGAATTCCACCCCACTGCCTTGAGGGTCTCCCCCAAAGTACTGCCAGATCAGATATATATTTTCTTCCACTGGGCCCCCAAAACTGGATACTGGAACAGTATCCTGTTGTGGTCTGGTGGGTGTCTGGGAAAGGGGACAGTTCCTGCCCTTCCCTGGCTCTCGTTCTATGTTCTGTTCACAGCACCCCAGGCTCCTAATTACTGCCCCGGTGTGTGTGACTTCAGGGGAGCTCCCCAAGGTAGTGGTGTTAAGGAAACTTCCCTGCCCAGCCATCCAGGAACTGCTCTGGCAGTCTCTCTCACACCACCTGAGCTGGGACTACACCCCTCCACAGCTACACCCCACACCTCGCACAGTCAGACCAGGTTTCCACACCAGCTTAACCCCAGGCTTCCCATAGCAGAGTCTCAGCAGTCCAGATCCTTAAAACCATGTAATCATGATGCAATAACTAAATAATAAAATAACAGTTCAACCTGGTGCCTTCGAAGAGGGACCCTTTTTGAACCCCAGGGCTTTTATACCCTCACAGTCACAGAATCACAGAATTAACTGGGTTGGAAATGACCTTTGAGATCATCAATTCCAACCTATGACCTAACACCACCTTATCAACCATGGCACTAAGTGCCACATCCAGTCTTTTTCTAAACACATCTGGGGACAATGACTCAATCACCTCCTTGGGCAGGCCATTCCAGTGCCCAGCCACGATTTCAGAGAAGATTTTTTTTCCTAATGTCCAACCAAAACATCCTTGATGCAGCTTAAGACTGTGTCCTCTCAATCTGTAAGTGGTTGCCTGGGAGAAGAGACCAAGCCCCTCCTGGCTACAGCCTCCTTTCAGGCAGTCATAGAGAGTGATAAGGTCTCCCCTGAGCCTCCTCTTCTCCAGGTTAAATACCTGCAGCTCCCTCAGCCATTCTTCACCCCTCATTAGCCTTGTTAACTTCTCTGGATGCATTGAAGCACCTCAACATCCTTCCTAAACTGGGGGGCCCAGCACTGGACTCAGCACTCAAGGTGCAGCCTGACCTGTGCCAAGTTCAGAAGGACAATCACAGCCCTGGTCCTGCTGGCCATGCTATTGCTGACCCAGGCCAGGGTGCCATTGGCCTTCCTGGCCACCTGGGCACTGCTGGCTCATGCTCAGCTGCTGTCAATCACTACTGCCAGGTCCATTTCTGCCTGGCTGCTCTTCAGCCACTCTGCCGCAGCCTGTTGCACCGCCTGGGGCTGTTGTGGCCAAAGTGCAGGACCCGCCACTTGGCTGTGTTAAACCTCATATTGTTGGACTTGACCCATGGATCCAGCCTGCCCAGGTCCCTCTGCAGAGCCCTCCTACCCTCCAGCAGATCGACACTCGCTCCCAGCTTGGTGTCATATGCAAATTTGCTGATGGTAGACTCAATCCCCTCATCCAGAGCATCAGTGAAGATATTAAACAGTCCAAGCACAGGACATTCTGGGGTCATCAGCTCCTGCTGTCTCTGCATGTCCTGTTCCCTGGACAGCCCCAAGTCCCTGGGCCCTTTGTCACGCAAAGGGTCAGCAGGTCACGGCCTCTTGCTTTGGGTTTGGGCTCCTGCCAGCCGAGAGCTCAGCCTGCAGCTTGCTCTGCAGTGTGCATATGGAGCTACCTGCACCATATGTATTCTACAGCAGTGGGTCTGGAAGGAGCACAGACAATTATCTATTTGGATGAGCATTCCTTTTGTTAGCACGTCTGGAGAATGACTATATATATAAATGCAACGGCTTCCAAAAGCACAACTGTAGGAAATGAGATCTTCTAAAATCCTCCTGCCACAGATATGACCCTGAAGTGTGGGATCTGTGTGATGTAATCTGACTGGAGGATAATACTAAAAGAGGCAGTATGGCAGTGGCAAAGCATTTGACAAATGAGGACAGGTGAGTTGTGGCTCTTGGAGGGAAAATTATGTCTTAGATCCACAGAAGACACCAGAGTGTCTGTCACTCAGTAATTTCTGCTAAATTTTTACACCTGAGCCAGGCCCAGAATGTTTTCCAGGTAGGAATACACATTATCAGAAATTTATTTTATGACAGGAAATTTCATGGTATTGTTTCTATGGAAAGGAACCATAAGCTCATAATTGTTAGAAAGTGATTTTTCAAAGGTATCTGTTGCAAACCATTGCAGGTGACCTCACTCTAACTGTAATAAATGATACAGAGTCTAACTTACAAGTAGCTGACAAAACAGTATGGTATTAATTTGCATTTCTTCTGGATTTTGTTTGTGTTGTGGTCTGATTGCCTTTTTCTTTCCTTTTTCTTTCCTTTTTTTTTTTTGAATGCTACGCAAGAAGTAAAGAAAAAGAAATAAACGAAAGAAAAGAAAAGAAAATTTCTTTTTCTTCCAAGAAAAAGAAATAAATGAAAATATTTCTTTACCCCTGGCTTCTGTTCCTCTCCTCAGCAGCTGAAGAGCAAGTTCAAACAGTAAACAAGGAGGTAATAAGACACAACAAATATACCCTGAGAAAGTACTATTCCTATAATACCATCACAAAGTGCCATCCCAGTGCTACCAAAACAAAGATTTCGGGCTGGATCAGCATCTCATGTTAATCAGCCTAACTTCAGTTACTTTAGCAAGTTATTTTGGACTGTCTAAACTGAGGTAGACTGATTAGTCAAATGCTGATCATTGATGATTCTGCTTCATTTATGCTATTGTTTCCTGTGAGAGGTGCCTCCCTGCTGCAGTTTCTGAACCAGAAACTCCTATGCAACAATACATTCTTCCTGTGAAAACTTCACATCCAGCATTTAGCTTCAGTGAGCCTAATAAAAAGGCTAAGAAATGTGTTAGCTCTGCTAAGGGCATCTTAGGCAGCGGGGTACAGCAGGCTGTTTTTATTAACCTGTGATAGTTGACATTTCGCCACACAAGGAAGATTGCAAAGGTGTATAAACCCTGAACAGTTACAAATTATCTCTTTTTTCCCCTAGAGTTTGACAAGCAGTCTAGGTGTAGAAGCTCAGAATATGTGTATGGAAATAAAACACAGTCATCCATGGTTTCCTAAGACGATCAAAGAGTTAAATGTGGTTTTATGCAAATATCTGCTAGTAGCTTTCTATTAAAACTAACATACCATTGGATTTGTAGTATTTTAGAAGATAACACACTAAAATATGACTTAACCAAAAATGAACTTCCTGATCAGCAGCAGGTCAAATGCATTTAATTTGGCAAAAGTGAACCATGAATGAATATCCCAAAAATTAACAGTGATTCTCTCTTAAATTTTCAAGTCATAGGAGGCATTTCAGAGCAGCTAATTTAACTCATAAATCCGTCCTGTACAAACCAAATAGAATTGTGACATATGCAGAAGTAAGTGAAGGATAAAGAGAATAAAAATATTTTCTTGGTGGGTCACATTACATTGTATGCTATGCTGTGAGAATAGATAAAGAATAGACTAGATCTGTTTGCTAAATAAGTAACAACATAAGGGAAATAATTAAAAGAAATAATTAGTTTTGACATACACACATAATACAGTGCCTTAAACATTACATCAACTGCTGGATCATATTTGCTTTTAAATTATTAACACTGAAACTCAGCCATTCTTGGGACTTAAGTCACAAATCCTTTTCCAAACCCTTTTCCCTGATTCCAGCGAGGCCAGGGCTAATTTTTCCAGTAGCCAGGATTNTATTATCATTTTTACTGTTACTGTTTGTTTCCTTATTTCATTTCTGTTTTCAGTAAATTGTTTTTATCCCAACCTGTGACCTTTACCTTTTTTGCCTCCAGTTCTCCTCTCCAGCCCACCATATTGGGATTGAGCAGCACACTGGAGTGCTGTGGTGGGGTCACTAAATTGGGGAACACCACTCCTAAACCACAACACTCTTACAAGTGATGAAAAGGTTTTATACTGTGACAGTGGTATTATAATGACACAGGAAGCTTAGAGAAAGAAAGTGTGGAGACTTCATAGTTGAAAATATTCAACATTCAGGGCATGGTCCNNGCATGGTCCTGAACAACCTTCTGCAGCTGACCTTGCCTGGTGGGTGGCAGGTGGCACCTGGGGACTCTGTTTACTGGTGAACATTGCTGGGTTAATGGCTGGACTCAGTGATCTCAGAAGTCTTTTCCAACCTTATTCTATGATTCTATAACCATGCAACATCCAAAGGTGTGAGCCAGGTTCAGCCATGCTCTCGTTCTCAAGGGCTGCAGTATGCATCGCCGTATTTCCTAATCCAATGAGTCGTCGTTTTACCTGTACACCTTCAACATGCTGCATGTCAAACATTCATGTTACTATTCTGTATCTGACTTTTAGCTCTTCAGGGCTTTGCAGCAGAGAAAAAAAAATCAGCACAGAAGTCATAATCAGTCCCCGTATACCTCTTATCTGCCACATTTATGAAAATAAAAGCATTGCTGGACTTACTAACAAATTCTGCATTCCTGTATTCACTAGAAGCAGAATTTCAATGGAAATTTGAAGCAGAATGTTGCATAGTCTGTTTTCTACATGATTTTCTTTTTTTGCCATGCTTTTGAGTTATTTTTATGAATTTTCAAATCTGTGTTAAATGCTTTATCTAGGCTACACAAGAGATCAATAAACCAGGAAAATCATCACAGTGCAAAAATGTAGGACAGTCTCTTATTTTCTAACATCTCTCTTGGAAGCTAATTTTCCTCTTCCTTGCCGATCTACATTCTAGTGTAAGTAAATGGAATCTAGTTCACCTACATGCTGCTAAACTCTTTGGTATATATCCACATAAAACTCTATTTTTGTCATTGTGTTTGTGTTGTGGATATGAGACAAAAGCTGTTCTGTGCATCAAGGCTAAAACTTTCCGTAAAGTGTAAGAAAGTTCAGCCCATTGCAAAGTAGATTTGCTGAACTATACTTCCTCCATTTCCTAATGCATACATGTCAATAGAACTCAATGTTGAAATAAAAACTAAAATAAAGGCCTTGGAAAAACTATGTCAAAATATCAAATCTGGTGTTAATTTCCCATTTATTCTACTCCCTTCCCCATTCTCACACATATAATAGGTGTTCTCAAATACTAATTCAACAGTTAAATCCAGAGTAATTGTAAATTTATGACTTTATAACTTTTGCACAGTTGGATATTCAAGTGGAAGGAAATAAATTAGCAAAATGAAGAAGTGCTGTAGTTCTTAATATATGTTGGGAAAACTCTGTGAGACATACATGGTTAAAGAGAGTGTAAGTGTAAGATGTGTAAGAAAAGAAGGAGCATTTCTTGTCTGGAGACAATAGAAATTTTGAGGAAATGCTTTCCACTTGGGAGAAGTGTAAGTGAAGCCTGGAAGGGCCTATGTTGTTATGCCAAGTTTACAGAAAAAGCACTGACAACTTCAATTTTAAGCTTTAACTATGCTTTAAACAGCCTTTTCCTCCTCCTTGACTTTTTGGGTGTGCACAGTTTCTTTTTTCTGCTATTATTTTTCAGTACAAGCTGAAATGAATTCAGCTAAAATTATCTTGTGTAAGGTCTAAATGTTAGTAGGAAGGCAGAAAGTATTTGTAACACAGTAGCACACAGACAAAAGAAGAATAGCTGTGACCTTGAGAAAAGAAGCGACAACTCCAATAAAAAATTAGAGATAACAAAGATCCACATCTAAGAGGAAACATGAGTCTATAGGGAGAAAGGAAAGTGAATGCACAAAAAGCAGAGCCTCCCAGAAACCCTCCCCAACACCAGCTGGAAGGAATTGGTCACAGGCAAAAATGGGTCATGAAAGAAAGTTCTTTAATATCTCACAGCTGTGCACAATCTCTACAAAGTACAGAAAGTACTGACTCTGAAGAGAAGATACCTAGCTACAGTTTCTGTCTTTCCTTGTATGAGCAGAAGACATGGAAAATATTGAAATCCTTAGCTATGAAATAGTTGTATTTTTTCTACCCTCTTTCTGAGGGATTTAAAGTAGTGCAAACTAGGAAGGAAATATTAGAGAAATAATAGATGCAAAATTTCTGCTTGAAAAATGATCTGGGGGGAAAAAAACTACTAATAGAACCAACAAAAATAAAAATAAAAAACCCTACAAAAAACACACCCTCAACTAAGATATACGGTGTGATGAAAAGTCGCACTGTGCAGAAGTATAGCACCTGAAGAAGCTAGAGGATGAAAGTTCCTGTATCTGTTATTTCCAATTGATTGCGTCTAAGATTTGACAGGCAGCCAATAACAGACACAAAGCAAAAAATTTTAGGTGGAATTCAGGCTTTTTTCATCAGTAGACCTGTAAATTTTGTCTTAATTTTTATCTGTAATTAAAGTCTGACAGTTGCAATACAGTCATAATTGCTACTGCACAAGGAATTTTTGCTACAAACCCAAAAGTAACTGACTACTGAATCCTGGAAGTAAGAAATAAATTATATGAGACCCATAAGAATGAAGCAGTTAAATCCTCATGTTTTACAACAAAACTTAATTATATCTCTAATAATAGGAAACTGTTACTTCTACTTGTATCTTAACTTCTATATCAAGAACAAAAAGAGCAGATGTTGTAAACTGTTCTTTCTCACCTTGATTTCTTTTTTTTTTTTGCCTACCCAGTTTATCAAATTCTACCTTGACTGAAGCAACTCTACTCTTTATTTACATGAGAGAAGGCATTTTTTAAAGATTAAGTTAGGTCTTCAAAATGCAATATTTTGCAGAGCAAACTCTTTTCCAAATTCAGACAGGTGGCTGTTCAACACCTTCCCATGTTCCGCTCACCTGCAGCAGCTTTTCCTGCTGGTCCTGCACAGGTGATTGTCCCGCTCTGCTCTCCACTGGTGTTGCCTCACCTTGAATACTGTGTGCAGCTTTGGTCACTGCAACATATGAAAGACATTAAACCATTAAAAACATTAAACCACTGGAGAATGTCCAAAGGAGGCCAATGAAGATGGTGAAGGGCCTTGAGGGGAAGCCGTATGAGGAGAGGCTGAGGTCACTTGGCCTGTTCAGCCTGGAGGAGACTGAGGGGGGACATCATTGCAGTTGATAACTTCCTCGTGAGGAAAAGAGGAGGGGCACTCGGCACTTATCTCTTCTCTGTGCTGACTAGTGACAGGACCCAAGGGAATAGCCTGAAGTTGTGTCAGGGGAGGTTTAGACTGGATATCAGGAAAAGGTTCTTTGTCCAGAGGGTGGTTGGGCACTGGAACAGGCTCCCCAGGGAAGTCATAATAGCACCAGCCTGCCAGAGTTCAAGAAGCGTTTGGACAACGCTCTCAGGCACATGGTGTGACTCTTGGGGTGTCCTGTGCAGGGCCAGGAGTTGAACTTGATGAACTTTTTGGGTCCCTTCTAACTCAGCATATTCTGTGATTCTGTGATAATTCTTTCCACTGCTACTTTGTGCATTGTATCAGGGAATTGAGATGGATAAAAAATTAAGTGACTTGGGTGGTTTTGGGTTTTGAGGTTTTTATTAGAGAGGTCAATTTCATCATATGCTGTGGACCGCAGCCCTACAAATAATCATCTCAGCACAAATCATAAGAGAGCAGGAATGAGTGTCCACAACAGAGTGTTCTAAAATGTTTAAACGTGCTCTGCTGCTGTGACAATGAACATGGAAACACAGTAATATTCTCTCACATTATCTGTAGGTATCTCAGGAAGATAATGCAGTGCTAGCGTTCAAATGCGTAAGATAAAAAACACTTAGATTACTATTACTTAAAGTCTTCAAATTGCTTTATGCCCATCTTAGCTGAAGTAGATTGTTTTTGGACTACTGTGTTTTAGATATAGAACAGTATAATGATAACAAATGCAATAACATTTTTTCTTAGTCTAGAAAGCAATATCTACTGAGAAAGTACCCTAAAGCCTGAAGAACATTCATAATCTATTTCATATGATACAAAATAACCCTAGTTTTATCAAATATCAGAGTTAAAAAAAAAATACTCAGACAAAAGGATGCATTTAATCTATAGCCTTTATTATCTAAATTCACACCCTCAGATGACAGTATTTTTGATTTTTAACACTGAACGTGATTTTAACTCCGGAACTGTTATTCCGAAGAGCATCTGACATTTGGCCACAGATACAGTCAGGGGAACTACTTGTTGGTTATACTGCAGTGACGTGGTACACAAATTGATGTGTAACAAAAAAGTCCAAGAGAGTGAATTTAGAAATAGTATCTTGGTAGCTAGTGAAGAGCCAGTGCAGTTACAAGCAATCACTATCACAGCTGTCAGTGGCAGGCGAGAGTTAATGCCTCTTCGGCTCTCTCATTGGGCTTACGTGTTTTGCTTCACACACGCTTGGAGAATGCATGAGGATGAGCCTTGTTAATCTCTGTTGTGGTTTAACTCTGTCTGACAACTAAACACCACAGAGCCCTGCACTCATCCCCACCTCTGGCTCCTGTGATGGGATGGAGGAAAAACTGAAAGGGTAAAAAGTGAGAAATAAATTCATGGATTGAGATAACAACACTTTAATAATTAAAAAGAAGCAAAAGATAAGCTTTAAAAGGAAATAAGCTTTTGTAAGGAAAAGAGGAAGAATAAATAATAAAGAGAGAGGAAAATAAAACCCTAATCAGAGTATTTGCTGCAACTCATCAACCACCACCGAGCTAAATTACTGTCTATTTTTCTCTTTCCAGAGCCAGTTGGATAGCTTTTAGCTCTGCACTCTGGACTTTGAACTAGGTTCAATTTGTCGTTCTGAAGTTTCTTCAACATCTTGGGAGACCCCAAAAAGCAACTTTCTACTTTTCATGTTTTCCCACAATACAACAGTATGCATCTTTGAACATACTGCTTTTCAGTTTCTGGGATTTATTACACAGTGTGGCCTCCTCAGTACAAGTCACCTCCCCTAGCAATCCTCCAAAGTCTCAGTCCTCTGGACAGTCCATGATCGCTCCCAGGTTTCCGTGCAGTCAGATTTTCCCATTTGAGCCTGTTGTGTTGCCAGCGCAATCCACTAACCCCATCTAGCATCACATATACGATGTGTAGAGTGGACCCTCCTTTATTTACATCCCACCCAGCAGAGGCAACAAAGATAACAAAAGAAACTGTACTTCCATATCAACTACTTCTGAAGAAGTTCCAACACCTTCATATGCTGAAAATATTTCTTTTTCTTTTGGAGTGTAACAGGCTTTACATCTATCATATTCTGGGCTTCAAAACCTTAGATGTTAATCTTTGTCTCTCCAGGCACTTTCCACCAGTAGATCCAGGTGAGGACATTATCCCTGGCTCAGGCATAATGCACATTTTTCACATCTTGTCGTGTCTGGACTGGCCCAAGTGCTGCAGCACAAACTATCTCCCATTTAACATGCTCAAATCCTGCTGCTTCTCAAAGCCCCACTCAATGTCATTCTCCTTCCAGGCCATTCAGTAGAGAGGGCCCACAGAATAAATAGAAAAATAAGAAAACAACCCAGAATATGCATTCTTCAAAAGCCCACAACACCTAAGAAGCTTGTGTTTCTCTTTTTTTAGTTATTGATGACAAATCTGTTATTTTATTGATCACATCCATTGAGAGATCATAATGTCCATCTTGCTATTTTCTTCTTAAAAATTGAATCTCTCATGCAGGTCCTCTGACCTTACTTTGCTCTACAGCAAAACCAGCTTTTATAAGAAACTGGATTGCTTTTCTGACGCATTTCTTCTGCTGTGCTGTCTTCCACACTGATGTTATCAATATACTGGAAGCGCTCAGGAGCTTCACCTTGTTTCACTGTAGCCTGTATCAATCCATGACAAATGGTAGGACTGTGTTTCCACCTGTGAGCCAATCAGTTTCAGGTGTACTCCAGGATACTCCTCCACATGGAATCAAGCTGGCATCTGCGCTCTGCTGCCAAAGGGATAGAGTTACCTACATCAATAGTTGCATAGCATTTGGCAGACTTTGGCTCAGCTTCATACCCAAGCTCTAGCATGTGTGGTATGGCAGCACTCCATGGTGGTGTGAGTCAGTGGTTACAATATGTCACAGCAAGTTTACACCAGTTAGATTTTTGCAGTGGCCATATGGGATTTTAAAAAATGTGGCTCTCCAGTCACCAGAATAGTTTATGGTTGATAGGAAAGGAGTCTTGGCTGATGTGATAGTGTCACCTGTGCAGTGTCAGGGTAGCAATTAGAAATGTTCTTTGAAGTACGTCAAGCCCACAACAGAAGGCTGCTCCCAGA
>WEIT01012696.1:45196-60179 GCA_013389985.1 Dryoscopus gambensis | reverse complement strand
TCCATCCATCCACCCACCCACCCGCAGTTCTCTCTGTCCATCTGTGGATCAAGAGCCCATCCCAATGTGACCAAAACTCATCTCCAAAGCTCCAAACTCCAACCACAAAAGTTTAGGCTTCATTTTTAGCCACAATCTGTTGTGCTTTTGATTTGGGTGACAAAGCTGGGGACAGGTCTGGAGCCCCAGGAGCGGCTGAGGGAGCTGGGAAAGGAGCTCAGCCTGGAGCAAAGGAGCTCAGGGGGCCCTTGTGGCTCTGCACAAGTCCCTGACAGGAGGGGGCAGCCGGGGGGGTCGGGCTCTGCTCGCAGGGAACAGGGACAGGAGGAGAGGGAACGGCCTCGGGCTGGGCCAGGGGAGGGCAGGGTGGCACCAGCAGGAATTTCCCCATGGAAAGGGTGCTCAGGCCTTGGAACTGCCCAGGGAGGGTTGGAGTGCCCATCCCTGGGGGTGTCCCAGGAACTCCTGGAGGTGGCACTGAGTGCTCCGGGCTGGGGACAAGGTGGGCATCGGGCACAAGTCGGACGTGATGACCTTGGAGCTCTTTTCCACCCCCCAGGATTCTGGGATTCTGGGATCATAAGAAGAGTTCAGTCAATAAAATCCAGGTGAAGTTTTGTCTGTGGTGGCTTTAAATGTTGGTTTTTATTAATCTCTGCCTGGATTTCCCTAATTTTGTGTAATAAAGGAATCATCTCCTCTCTCTCTGATTGCAGCTCGATGTTTTATTGATGGAAGCCTCTCTGCTGAGAGCTGCTGTACAGAAATGTAAACTCTGATTATTATTATTGTTATTATTATTTCTCCAAAGCCTGCTGTCCATAACTCACAGCAAATACAGATTATGAACCATGCCAGCGATGCAGTCATCATTTCTCATCCTTATTTATTAATGCCTTTTCCGAGCACTTTAGATAAGCATTTCAAAACCCAGTTCCAGCAGAGCTGTATTTTGCACGTCGCACTTTAACTGGGGAAAACATTGTTGTCTGATTTTAATCTTAAAAATGAAATGCTCCTAATAGAGCAAAAAACCCAATTTCCTGCAGAAGCATTTGCAGGCTGATGTGGCTCCGATATTCCTGCCGTGACAGGAGAGTGATGTCTTGGGCATGGGAAAATGTTCTGGATATCCCCGAAACAAATGGAGCTGTGCTGGGTCACTTTGAGTTCCGCATCAGTGACTTTCAAACGTCTTTTGTTGATAATTAATAATTAATCTCCACAGCTCCTGTGCTTTAATTCTTGGAGTGGGTTGGGCATCAGGTGGGAGGACGTAAAACCCCACCCAACACAGGGACAAGGACAAGATTTGAGGATGGTTTTCCCACATTAATTCCTGATTTCCAGCTTGTTCCGTGCCTCCTCTTCCTCCTGCTAATTATTCCTGCCACAAGCAGATGAGTGACCCGGAGGGGACAAACTGGGGAAGAGCTCTGGAGGGTCGGAGCTTAGGGGTGAATTGAGGTCCTGATAAGGTCCTGAGGTCCCAAAGTTTGGCTTGGAAGGCAGGAGCATTTTTTAAGTTGCCGGTGTTGTGGGGTTTGAGTTCCTTTCCCGAAATCTCACTCCAGGGTACCGGGAAGAGTCCGCCAAGCTCCCGTTTGGGACTTCCTGGATCCAGTTTCTGGGGATCTGTCACTGACATGGAAGGAGGATGGAGCCAGGTGGGGGTGGGTACAAGAAACAGCCCCAGGTTGTGCCATGGGAGGGTCAGGTTGGATATTGGGAATATTTTCTTCACGGAAGGGGGTGTCCAGCCCTGCACAGGTGCCCAGGGCAGGGGTGGAGTCACATCCCTGGCGGGGTTTAACAGATTTGGGAAATGTGGCACTTGGGGACATGGAAACATTTGGACTTGATGACCTTAGGAGGGCTTTCCCAAACCAAAAAAAATCTGGGATCCCATGACATTTTCATCCTTAGGCTCCTTAAGATGGGAATTGGCTTCTGCTCCTGGTTTGTTTCCTGCTGCCTCCCATGAGGATTTCCTACTGACCAACCCTAACACATTCTCCTAACCCAGTTATTATTCCCAGCTTTGCTGACTGGATCTGTCTGTGCCAGGGTACGGGTCAGGAAAAAGGGGATTATTCCAATCTGTCACAAAGAACCGCGAGAGCTGAAGAAAGCAGCGATTTCTCCCTCGGGGATATTGATGTTCCCAACTCCACTGGCAGCCACCTCCTGCAATATCCACAGGAATCCCATTCCATCCCTCTCCCATGCGAGCGGAAGTGCTAACGAAGGAAAAGTGCCCTCAAACATGGGATGGTGACAACGCTGAGACAAAATTTGGCTAAAAGTAGCACCCAGCAGAGTTTGTGAGCATCCAGCACAGCCAATATTCATCCTCTGCTTTTAAAGGAATAACAGGAAAGGAATGTTAATGGAATTACGTTAATTGGAATGACCATGACTCCGGAAAAATCTCCTGTTTAATCCACAGGTCGGGTTGGGCTTCGGCAGCGTTCGGAGAATAACGAAATGGGGGAAGTTGTAGGATTTTCCAGCAGGAATTATTTACTGCCCCGTGGTGACACCCGTTAAATGTTAACAGACAGTATCTTCCAGGATTTACTGCTGGAATTGCAACACTTCCCCATTCCAAGCTATGGAGCAGAGAGGAGAATTATTGCCGGGCGTGATGAACAGCAACAGCGCCTCGTGATAAGTTTGGCCATAACTCCACGCTTCCAGCAGGTCCCCACGGCAGTGGCAGAGCCCAGGGAATTCATCTCTGGCCATGGATGAATGGATTCAGGCGTGGAAAGCCTGGATAAAGGTGCCCAGCACTCCCACAGGGATATGCCATTAATAAATGGGTTTAAAAAGAGATTTTTCTGGTCAATAAATGCTCTTCACATCATCTTGGGCTCAGAGATGAGAAGGAGGTGCAGAACTTGAGCAGGAATTAAGATCCCAATAATCCAACCCCGGAAAAATCCACGTGATCACAGAGAGGATGGAGAAGACTCCAAAATCATGGAATTATTTGGGTTGGAAAAGCCCCCAAAGAGCATCGAGTCCAACCATTCCCCAGCACTGCCAGGGCCACCACTGACCACGTCCCCAAGTGCCACCTCCAATGTAAAATCATCCCCAGGATGGGGATTCCACCATCAGCATCACCTGGATCTTGGCTCTGTGTGACAGAAATCCACGGAAATTTAAATTCCTTCACCGAGGAATGGTGAATAAACGCTGAGCTCAGCACGGGGGCTCTGAGGCTCGTTGAGGGCTGGGGAGTTACTCAGATACTCAGGGCAGTGAGGGAATCTCCTCATCCAAAGGCAATCTCTGTTTTCCTGGGTTTACACTGATGCCTCACGTTTTAATTTTATATTTTTCCAATCCTGTATGGCCCGGTGTGTGACTCTGCAGTCTCCTGTAGCTCGTGAGCTGCTCTCCCAGGCCAGACAGACACAACAAAGCTGCTCTGAGCTCGCTGCCCAAGGACACTCAGCCTGTCCCAGGCCCAAAGGGGTGAGCCAGGGCCGCCAGAGAGCTGGGGAGATTGAAGAAAGCTGAAGTTTTAATTGGTGAGTTTATGCTGATATGCAAATGACCCAAACCTATAACAGTGTGAGGAACTCGTGCCTCGTCCATCTTGGGGCCCATTTTGGAAGTGGCCTCTGGTTGTCNGCGGGTCCTGAGCTAGCCTTGGACCCCTTGGACCACCACTGTGTCAGCCTCTGGCTCCCCAGGGTGCGCCTTTGAAGGCCTCTCAAACAAATCCCTGCCTTTATTCCCTCACTCCTGCCTGGGCTCTGTTCCTGGGTGCCTGCAGAGGGCATTAACAGGAATTCCCAAGGCTCTGGGCGGCTTTGGGAGCTCTGGGAAGGGACGCGGCTGCGTTTGTCCAAGGACATTCCAGGGCCAGGTGCTGAGCCCGAGTCGGGTGAGGAACATCCGAAAATTCGGAGCATCCTCCCTCTGTGAGGAGGCAGAACCCAGGAGGTTCAGTCCTGGGCGAACAGGACCAACCTCACTTGTGGGATTTGTTTGCCACTCGAGTTTGGAAAAATTTCTGCACCGTCCCGGCCCTGACTGTGGATTTTTAGCCAGTAAAGGGAGATAAAATCGATCCCGTTCCATGTTCTTCCCCCAGCCCAAAATCCTCTTCTGCCCGTTCACACCCACAGGCTAAAAAATTAAAGCTCATCCCCTCCATATTCCCTGTCCATTTCTTTTCCCTTCATTCTCCTGTGTCTGGAATATCCTGGATGAGCAGAAAAATCAACTAGAACATCATTTCATTCTTCTTTGATTCTGAAATAATACTGAGAATAAAATAAAGTAAAGTAAAATTAAAAAAAAATAAAATAAAATCAAATAAAGTAAAGTAAAGTAAAATAAAGTAAAGTAAAATAAAATAAAATAAAATGAAGTAAAATAAAATAAAATAAAATAAAATAAAATAAAATAAAATAAAACTAATAAAATAAAATAAAACTAATAAAATAAAATAAAATATATAAATAAAATAAAATAAAATAAAATCCACATGCTTTTCCCAGATTTCCAGGCAGGATTCAGCTCTGGAAATTTGTTTTTAAGGAAATCAGTCCTGGGGTTTGTGTCTGATAAGGCTCACAGAGCAGGGGAGTGTGATTGGCACATCCTCAGTTCCCGGCTCTTATCGGCTCTTATCAGCCTGGGGGGTCCTGAGGTGGAAATGGACTTGTTCAGCTGAGACAGATTTTACGGACCATGGAAAATCCCAGTTTTCAGGAGAGGCTGGAGGAGAGAAACAGGAAGCCACCATCAGGAATCCTTTCCACGGGGTTTTTCCCCAGCACTAAACACCGACTGTGGAACATCAAAGAGAGAATTTGGCTGTTTAATGAACCGGTTTTGGGGACAATCACTGCTTTTTCTGGCCCTTCACTGGAGCCCAGCAGTTCCACTTCTTTGTCACTGAGTGAATTCAGGGCTGGGAGTAAATCTTTGTTTATTTTATATTTGTGGAGAGGTTTTTTAAGTGTCATCCTGAAGCAGGTTTTTTTGAAGGCAGAGGACACATTTAATGCCTTAGAGAATCACCATCACACTCTTCTTCCCCGATAAATATCATAAATAGAAATTGTTAATCAAACCAAAAACCCCTCTATTATCTAATACCACGTCTTCCCCATTCCCAATATTCTCTCAGAGTCCTGCCTTATTTAAAGGCTTCGATAAATTTAGCAGGGAAGAGCTGCCGAAAATGATGAGGGTTTTTTTTTCTTTACATCAAGAAGCACAAATAGAACCATAGCTGCTTTTAGGCTCTCAAATATAGCCCTAATTAGCTCTTAAGTGCTAATTGATAGTCATCAGGTGGGTCTGTGCCTGAGAGGGGGGGACAGAGTGTCTGAGGAGAAGATGATGAAGCCGATGTCACCTCAGGTGTCTCAGGAGTGGCACAGGTTTGTCCTGACTGAGATGTTCCCCACGGATTTGTCAGAAATTCCTGAGCAGTGGAAGCCTCTGCCATGGAAACAGCTCCAGGCTGGGAGAGCTGGGAATGTTCACCTGGAGAAGGATCCAGGGGGAGCTCAGAGCCCCTTCCAGGGCCTAAAGAGGCTCCAGGAGAGCTGGAGAGGGGCTGGGGACAGGGGATGGAGGGACAGGACACAGGGAATGGCTTCCCACTGGGAAAGGGGAGATTTAAATGGGATGTTGGGAAGGAATTGTTCCCTGTGAGGTTGGGGAGGGGCTGGGACGGAATTCCCAGAGCAGCTGTGGCTGCCCCTGGATCCCTGGAAGTGCCCAAGGCCAGGCTGGCGCCCCCTGGGACAGCAGGAGGTGTCCCTGTGAGCAGGCACGGACAGAACTGATGCAGGTTTGGTTTTGGCAGCTGTGATAAAACCGCGTCCTTCCCCCCACCTTCAACTCAGGAAAAATAATGAATGCACCAGAAAATGAGGCGGTTTTGCCCCTAAATCCCAAGGAAATGTTAAAACACTGGGAACAGGGTGGGTGGCCTCAGGTGACATCCATGGAAAGGCAGCCTCAGANGACGAGTCACGAGTTCCTCACACTGTTACAGGTTTGGTCCATTTGCATATCAGCATAAACTCACCAATTAAAACTTCAGCTTTCTTCAATCTCCCCACCTCTCTGGCGGCCCTGGCTCACCCCTTTGGGCCTGGGACAGGCTGAGTGTCCTTGGGCAGCGAGCTCAGAGCAGCTTTGTTGTGTCTGTCTGGCCTGAGGGAGCTGCTCACGAGCTACAGGAGACTGCAGAGTCACACACCGGGACTTGAAAAATATAAAAGTTAAAACCTGAGGCATCACAGCCACGCTCCGAGCGCTGGATGAATTCTTTAGGAGCTCTCCCGAGCAGCCGTGGCTGGCAGGGCTCTCTGGGGAGCTGCTCCTCAGAGCCGCTCGTCCCGAGCCTGGGAATACCGCATGGCGCACTTGGAGAACAAAGGGAATTCCCTGTGGAGCTGCCCAGGAGAGGGTTTGGGAGCTCCAGCTGGAGGCAGAGCAGGAGAAGGGCTGAGCCTCCTCTCACAGGGTCTTTACCCAAGGATCTGTTGAGGGCACAAGAGCTGCTTCACGCCTGAGCTGCGGCTCCAACAAGACAAAGGTGAATTAGATCCCCCTTTTCCTTCTCCACACCCGTTTTCCTCTCTTAACAAAACTTCCTGCTGTTACCGCCTCGTCCTTGAATGAAAATTTCAGCAGCCTTGAGCCAGGCAGACGAGCAGGGTATAAATATTCGGGTAATCACACCTTTGCAGCATTGGAAAGGGACGTTCCGAGCCTTGGGTTTCCATGTTTTGCAAGCTCCTGTCCCTTGGTTGTCGGTGCTTCGTTCCCGGGTGTAAAGAGGGACCCGCGGGGGCTGGGAATCAGATTCCCAGGGATCCCAGTGGTGCAGCTGAGCCTGGACTGGACATTAGTGGGAAGTCCAGTTCCTCTCCTAGCGGGAGGTGTCCCTGTCCACGGCAGGGGTGGAGCTGGGTGATCGTCAAGGTCCCTTCCAACCCCACCATTCTGGGATTCTGTGATCCCACTTAGAGGGGGGATCCATGGAAAACAGCTGAGGATCTCGGGAAAGGGACACCTCGGCGATTCTTTCATTTATTTTACGGAGGTAAAATATTGAAGCGATTTTTCTTGCAGATTCTTTTTTTTTTTAATCATGTTTGCTTTCCACAGAGATAAACCCAAATACTACCAGAGGTGCTGTTTCTCCTCTGGACCAGCCACAAATCCAGGTATTTTCACCCTGATTTTCCCCATTTGGCACCAATTCAAACTTTCCCTATTTGGCACCAGTTCAAACCATGTCATTTTATAAACTCCTCTGCTCTCCCTTTTCCTCTCAGATCTCTTTGTTTCTTACTTTGTTAAGGATTTTTCCTTTTCTCCTTTCAGCTTTGCAGAGTCCTCTGGAAGTCTGAGCTGGGACGGCTCCCGTTGCACTGGAGAAAAATCTCCCCAGGAAAAGCCGTTCATCCAGGGGGGAAAAGTGGTGAATCAACAAATCATGGAATTGTTTGGGTTGGAAAAGCCAAATCATCAAATCCAACCGTTCCTCGGCGCTGCTGAGGTCACCACTGATCATGTCCCCAGGTGCCACATCTGCTGTTAAATCCCCCCAGGGGCTTCAAATCAAACTTCCTGAGGCTGCACTCGATCTCCTCGTCCAGGTCGTTGTTAAAGATCTGCCCACAGCAGGGGAATTGGAATTAGATGGTCTCCAAGGTCCTTTCCAACCCGAACCATTCCATGATTCCATGATTCCATGATTCCATCACCTGGGAAGGCACCCGGTCTCTTCTGAAGTGTTTTCCTTGGAGCGTGGAGGGAATTACAGTCGGACTGACACCTTGTGCTGTCCACACAGTCCTTTTGACTTAAAAAGTGGGGGGGAAAAAAAGATAAAAATATCCCGAAATTGCAGTTCGGAACCTGTGGAGAGGCAGGAGGGAGGAGAGACTTCACCTCCAGAGGAACCCGTTGCAGAGGGGGCTCAGTGACGGTGACAAGGCGTTCTCAGAGAGGAGGGAAAATCACTGGGGTTGGAAAAGCTGGAAGCCGTGCCCAAATCCTCTCCCCCAGCAGCATCCCGCTCCCCAGACCGTGCTGACCCCTCGGTATCTCCAGGCCGCAGCTCCTTCTGCCCCATCCCAGAGCCGTTCCCGGCGCAGGGAATCACATTTTTCCAACATCCTTGCACAAAAACTGAACAGCACGAGCCAAACCCCAGCAAGGCCCGCGGTAGCCCCGGGGAGGCCATTTATTACCAGGGTGGGACACTCCGTGCTCAGCACACGGAGTTAGGGTAATTAAAAGTCTGGGAGCTGTAGCATTCCGTGATTAATGTCTTGGGTGGGCACTCCAGCTCCTAAAACTAATGGGAAGTGACTCGAACTGGGCGCCGGGGTCCCCGGGAGGAATCCAGGTTGCTCCAGGCATCTTGCGGATTCCTTGGCTCATTAATTATAGCTGCTCCGAGTGGAAAGCTTATAATTAAACATATAGTTTGCTCCCCAACTTTGGGATGGAGGAAATGAAGGGAATTCGATTTCTTTCGGGATGAGCACGTGGAGGCATTCACAGGGCGTGCAGGTGATGAGGAGGTTTTGTCTGAAGCTCATCCGGGATCCAGTGTGAAATGATGTCACGTTTATAATCAAATTTATCCGTTTAATCACATTTCTAGGTGGGGTTTGACTCTTAAAAAAGTAAGGAATAGGCAGCTTCACCTTCTTGGCAGGATCCTGTGTTGGGATGAAGTCAGTCCCATTTCCCTCCCTGATCAATTTCCTTTACTGATAAATCTCTTTACTGAGATTTTGAACTGAAAATATCAGAATGTGCAATTAAAAAATGAATAAATACAGGTACCAATGCAGGTGCGTGTGGTTAAAAGCACAGGGGTTGTTAGTGCTAAATGTTAATTATTTTGTTTGTTTCCTCATCACAGCCAGTGCCTGATGCCTGAATATTCCCATTTTCTGTGTGGGGTGGGAAATCTCAGCTCAGCTTTGCAGGGAAACCGAGGCACAAGGGCTTGAGTCGCTCCTGGGGAGTTCCAGCAAGGAATTGCTCCCGAATCCTAACGCTGTGCCCTCAGCTTGGGGCAACTCTTTTACCTGCTGGGATGAGCCAGACAGGAATAGAGGGCCTGACTGGAAACCCTGGGAACTGCAGCCCCTCCTTCCATCGTGGGCTTTCGATCGCTTTTGAAGGATGAGCGCGGCCGTGGCTGGTGCTGGAATCGACACCACGAAATGAACGAGGCCTCTGCGTTATTTTCCATTCTCATTCCCTCTGTTCCGCGTGCCCTCCATCCAGCGCGGGCTCACCCACGGGCGCCCCTGTGGGTTTGTGCGGGCACAAATCAGAGCGAAAACGGCTCCCCAGCGTGGAATTCGGTGTGGAACTCCAGCTCCCGGGAGCTGATCTGGGCTGCGGAATCAAAGCGCCCGGAGCCGTTTATTCCACAGCGAGAAAAAGGTGATGGGACCTTTGGTGGCTCCTGTCTCAGTTCGGGTCAGGGCCTCCCTCCCAGTGCCAGGAGCTTTTCTTTGTGCTCTGGCTGCCGCTTCAAGGGCTGCAGCTCCACTCTGGGTGTGTTGAGTCAAGAGGAGTCGGACTCATTAATCCTGGCCTGGGGCGAGCCTGCCTGGCTGGGAACAGTTCGGGACCTCTCCTAATGACTCCAGCGTGGAAATCAGGGCTCTGAGTGCAGGGACTGCAGGAAGAATGTGGAGGCAGCTCGGTGTCTCCGGGTTTGTCGCTGTCGTAGGCAGATACGAGGTGGGTATCGATCACCCCGAGAGCACTGAGGGGTCGGTTCCTTTGCAGAATTAAACCTGACAGCTCCAGAGCGATGACTGTGCCACGCTCTGCCTTTAATGAGCTTTCCCAGGCCCTGTGTGCGACTCTGGGTCTTTGCTGCTGCTAAAATAGTATGGAAATCAAAGAGAAAGGCTGGGAGGGCTGGAGAAGGGAAGGATCCAGGGAGAGCTCAGAGCCCCTTGCAGGGCCTGAAGGGGCTCCAGGAGAGCTGGAGAGGGACTGGGGACAGGGGATGGAGGGACAGGGCACAGGGAATGGCTTCCCACTGCCAGGGTGAGATGGGATATTGGGCAGGAATTCCTCCCTGTGAGGGTGGGGAGGGGCTGGGATGGAATTCCCAGAGCAGCTGGGGCTGCCCCTGGATCCCTGGAATGTCCAAGGCCGGGCTGGAGCGGGGAGCTGACCGCGGTGGCTGCTCTGGCCGAAGGCATCGCAGGCAGGGAGGGGCTTCTGCCCCCCTGGCAGTGCCAGCAGAGCCCTCCTGCTGCTGCGTAATGGAGCAGCCACCGACAGGGGCTGGAGCAGCCATCGAAACCTCCCTTCCAAAGCCTGTCCCCACGGGGTGCCTCTGAGAGGGATCGGAGGCATCGATTCCTGCTCCCAGGTGGAGCGGGAGCGCCGCTGTGGCTTTGTGAGCGAGCCTTATCTCAGTTCCCTTGCCAGGAAGGACAAAGCAGCGCCCTGTGTTTGATTTTCCCCGCTGGAGGCAGGGAAGGGGCGCAGCTCGGTTGCAGTTGGCTCGGCTCGAGCGCAGACAAGGAGTCCTTTATGTTGTTTTGCCCGGCATCGCTGGAACTGAGGCTTTTTCCATCTCCAGTCTGGGCTCTCCGGCTCGTCCCCTCCCCACGCTGCCTCTCCCTGCCCCAGCTCCCCCCTGTCCCCTTCCCTGCAAGCCCAGCCCTTCTCTCACCCCAGGAATTCTGAGCTTCCATCGGGCTTTGCTCTGGGCCATCCATACCTGGGCTGGGAATTGTGCATTTTGAACTCCTCTCAACTTTCTTCCCTCCGGGCCAGGTGAGCTCACAGAAAACCCTCCAAAACTGGTTCCAGATGCTAAAACAAAACCTGGAAATGCTGAATGTGTAAAGGGACTCCCATGGATTTCAGCGAGATTTTTTTTCACGGCATTTCTTCCCACAACATCGCTTCTCCATGAGTTCCTGTTCTGCTTCCTGCTGCAGTTCAGGATGCTGGATTTAATCTGTGAAATCCTGCATTTATTCTGTGAAATCCTGGCCCTTAATGTGTGAAGTTCTAGATTTAATATGTGAAGTCCTGGACTTACTCCATGAAGTCCTTGATTTGATCTGTGAACCCCTGGATTTATTCTGTGAAATCCCGGTCTGTAATGTGTGAAGTCCTGGGTTTAATGTGTGAAGTCCTCGATCTGATCTGTGAAATCCTGCTCTTTAATCTGTGAAACCCTGTGTGCCAACATTGCTGTGAGTTTATTTCTGTTCCCCTGCTCAGCCCCGACTCCGGTAAATCCCGGAGCGCTGCCTGTCGGAGTCGCTGCCGACCCGAGAGGCACAATCAGCTCCCCGGATCCCGGTGCCAGGTGGGAGCTGTGCAGGTTTCCAGGGTGGTTTATTCGTGCAGGAAGTCGGGCAAACGTGACAAACACATCCTGGACTTGCTAAAACAGCGCAGTGCCTCACACACGGGAGGAGCGGGAGGAGCCGCTCCAGCCTCGGGCCTGTGGGAAGGAGGAGGCAGGTTTTGGGATGGTTTATAGGAGGAGAGGGGAGGAATCCCCTGGAGCAGCCCAAGTGCTGATATTCCCAAATTGCTATGAAATCCCAGCAGACCTTTGGGCAAAGGTGTGGGCGCCCGCGGAGCTGCGATCGCGCTCCCTCCTCCAGCACGGGGATTATCTAACGGGAGGATTTTAAGCCTGGCTTTAAGGACAGGTTTTGTGCCCCTGGCTGGGTCAAGTTGTCACACAAATCGTGGTGCTCAAGAGCTGTCCTCGCCCTGTGGCAGCTCTGGGGCTCCTTGTGGTGTGTGGGGAGTGACCCTCAAACAATCAATTATTGGGTATGGCAGGAGCGCTTTGGACTCACCCTCAGGACAAGGAGTTGTGCACGAGGGGGGACCCTGAGTCCTGTCAGGGTTCTTCCCACAGAGGGTGGAGGGGCTCTGAACGGGGTCCCCAGGGAATGGTCACAGCCGCAAGGCTGCCAGAGCTCTGGGAGCGTTGGGACAGCACTCCCAGGGACACGGAATCGGAGAATCGGGGAATTGTTAAGGTGGGAAGAGCCCTCTAAGATCAAGTCCACCCCAGCACTGCAAAGGTCACCGCTGACCCGGGTGCCACATCCACATTTCTGGAATGCTTCCAGGGGTGGGGACTCCACCACCGTCCTGAGAACATTGGTTCCAGTGCTTGACCACCCTTTTGGAGAAGAAATTTTTCCTAAAAACGAAGTGTGATTGGGATGATTCTTGGGATTTCTTGGGTTGATTCTTGGGGTTGTCCTTTGCCAAGCCAGGACACAGATTCATAGATCCTTGAGGGTCCTTTCCAGCTCAGGATATTCCATGGAAATGGAGGTCCCAAGCAGCAGCCAAGCTGCTCACTGAGCCCAGGAAAGGAGTGTTTGAAATCCCCTCTTTGTCTAAATTCCTACCAGACTCTGCCTGCTAAAACACCAGGTTCCTTCTTGCCTTAAAGGACATCTGGAAGGGAAACAGGAGGGGAGCAGGATGAAAAATTTCCCAGTTACGAGCGGAAGGTCAGCAGATGAAATACGAAATGTCACATTTGTTGCTCAACTGAGCAGGATTGCAACTGGAAAAATGCAGCCCCTCGGTCCCGCCGCTGGAAATAAACCCGAGTCAAACAGAAGTCCTTGAGTGCAAACGCGAGGATCAGAATTAAATTTCCTCCTAACTCCTGGGTAATGCAGTTCTGCCAGAGCCAGGAGTCAATTAAGGCGATAAATACTCCCATAACTCACCAACACTTTGCATTTCAGGGGCATTTTGCTGAAGTAAGCACTTAATGTGATTATTGTGTTTCAGCCTGATTTAAGATGACAACTTCTGCATTTCCTAAATATTAATTAGCCTGGAATTTCTATTTATTTAAACTCGGAGGCAGCAAGTGGGTAGTTGTGTGATTTACCTCTGGCTCCTGGCACTTCTCTCAGCTGGGACATTAGAAATGCAATTGTGACCAATTAACCTTCGTGCCTGTCAGCAGAAAGGATGAACAATGGAGCTTGGTGGGTTTGTTTGGGGGAATAATCATCCCACAAACCAGGGCAGGGATCTGCTCCTCTAGATGAGGCTTTTGGATGCCTGCACAGTGCAAAAAAAATTGGGGTTTTAATGGATTTTTCAGCTGTTTGGGTCCTGCTCCTCTGGGATTGGACTGTTCCCTTTAGGGCGGCTTTTAGGGACATGGTGCTGCAGGGCTTTTGTGGTGCTATGGGGTGTCTGCTCCATACCTGAGGGTTTGGAATAATATCATAGGAATGGGAATGAGAGAGATGGATTTTTTTAAACTGAGAGAGGGCTCAGATGGGATGTTGGGAAGGAATTCCTCCCTGGGAGGGCGGTGAGGGAACGGAATTCCCAGAGGAGCTGTGGCAGCCCCATCCCTGGAAGCGTCCAAGGCCAGGCTGGAGCACCCTGGGATAGTGGAAGCGTCCCTGCCCATGGCAGGGGTGGCACTGGGTGGTCTTTAAGGACCCTTCCCACCCAAACCATTCCATGAAAAGGAGAGTCCTCACTGCAGAGATGGAACATTTTCCACACCAGACCTTCAGAGCATCCCGGGGCTGCCTGAATCCTCCTGACCCCTCAGAAAGCCTCACCCTGTGGTACCCACAAGCCCCCAGGCCAGCTGTGGATTGGTGTCATTCAGCTGCTGTGCGGCAGGGAGGGAAGGTGGGTATGGAAAGGCTCAGAGAGGCTGAGATTGAAAGACGCTGGACACCCGCAGCTCCTTTGGAATCCAACAGGAATTTGTGTACAAAAATGGCCATTTTTTTTCCAGCAGCACCAAGTGGGGCATGGCAAATTTCCCCCCAGGAATTCTGCTCTGCTTCCCCACCCCGATTACAGCCCTCGCTGCGCTCTCTTGGCTCTGCTCTCCTGTAATGAGGTGATGGCTGAAGGATTCCAGCTGTAATGGACCAGTGGCCACCAAACTCCCTCGAAACATCTTTCCCCTAAACACTCCCCTCTTTCCAGACACTGGGATGCTGAAATTCCTGCATTTCCCCGGAAGGAGCTGTTTGCCACCCTGGCAGAAGGGTGTCGCCCATCTTGTGGATGTTTATCGAAACTTTGGATCATCTCTGGCTTGGAGATGTATTTTTAGCTCTGTACTTTTTGAAAGTGTTGCTGGCCCCCAGGCAGGGAACAGCAGGGTTAACGTAGAGCCTGGAGGAGCTCTCCCATCTGTTCCAGCTCCCATCCAACCGTGGAGTTTTACGAGAGCTCTCTAGGAGGGCTCAGAGTTCTCCCATTTGTAGTATTCCCTAATAAAATCAGCTTGGAAAGCTGCCTGTGCCACACAGGAGGGTGTAATGTCTTGGAGGAGACAAAGGAACTTGGAAATACCAGACTTCTTTCACATTTTCAGGAATTCTGTTTATTTTGATTGACATTGAAATTAGAGACAGAACAGATGGAGTGAGGGTACAGCAGGATGAGCTGAGCTGAGGCTTTGACACTCTAATGAGGAATTAGGAAGCAGAAGCTGCTGGTTGGGTTCTTCTTTGGGGTCTATTTATGTTTTATTTGCCCTGATACTTCTGTCAGCAGCAACACATCCCTGACCAGGCCGGCCCCAACACATCCCATCCCTGACCAGGCTGACCCCATCCCATCCCTGACCAGGCCGGCCCCATCCCATCCCTGACCAGGCTGACCCCAACACATTCCATCCCTAACCAGGCTGGCCCCAACATATCCCACCCCTGACCAGGCCGAACCCTAACAAATCCCTGACCAGGCTGACCCCAAAACATCCCATCCCTGACCAGGCTGGCCTCAAAACATCCCATCCCTAACCAGGCTGGCCCCAACACATCCCATCCCTAACCAGGCTGGCCCCAAAACATCCCTGACCAGGCCGACCCCAAAATATCCCTGACCAGGCTGACCCCAACACATCCCATCCCTAACCAGGCTGACCCCATCCCATCCCTGACCAGGCTGACCC
>WEIT01012696.1:28610-45019 GCA_013389985.1 Dryoscopus gambensis | reverse complement strand
ACCAGGCTGGCCCCAACCCATCCCTGACCAGGCCAACCCCAAACCTTCCCTAACCAGGCCGACCCCAACACATCCCTGACCAGGCCGACCCCAAAACATTCCATCCCTGACCAGGCTGGCCCCAACACATCCCATCCCTGACCAGGCTGGCCCACCCCTACAGACAAGACAGATCATCAAGACTTGGTAAATTGTGTTTATCCCCGCTCCTGAAATTCCCAGGCCAGATATCCTGATTATTTCACAGGTTTGTGTTGTAGAAGGTGGATATTTGGGAAGATGGGGTGGGAAATAAAGTCAAGCATGAGGGCATACCACAAACTCTTGGCCGATCTTTTCCTTACTATGCAACTGGAATTGTGAGAACACCAGAACATTCCTCTCCTCAGGGTTGTCTTTGTGATGGTGGCCTTGACTGGGCAGCATCGTCACCAATACAAATGTTTGCACTAATTAGTTGTGGGTTAATGCTTGGTCTTGATGATGTTAAGGGGTTTTTTCTGACCCAATTCCCTCATTCTGATATAGGCTTGGATTTTGCGCGTGGATGTGGCTGCAGGGAGACAAAGTGTGAAATGCTCCATGCATGCGTGGGTACATCAATTTAATACATTCAATACATTCAAGACTTTCTGTGGACAAAGAGTTCCTGGTTTAGTTTTTGATCTCATCCTTTCTCAGCCTCCATCAGCATTAAAGTCACAGAATTAAAGGAAACTAAATAATTGAAATCCTTCCCTGCTAACACATCTGGGCAGCCATTTGGAAATGGAGATGTTATTACAGAAACCTAATTAAATCATTTTCTCAACTTGCCCCCCAGCTATGAAACAACCGTGATGTGTGGTGACTTTTCTCCAAGCAGCCACCGTGAAATCAGCACAAATTTTCCATCAAAAATGGACAGCTGTGGCCATCAAACCAATGCGTGCTGGGGGCATCAGACCTGGGCTGCCTCATTAAGTGCAGTTTTTGTGTGGAGTGGGAGGGATTTGTTCTCCTGGGTCTGGGTCCCAGGTAGAAAAAGAACTACAAATTATTTCTTTTCTCAATGAAGAAAGAATTCCTTTTCTCAATGAAGGAAGAATTCCCTTTCTCAATGGAGCTAGAAATCCTTTTCCCAATGAAACTGTTGGCTGTTAAGGTCCTGGCCTTGTCCTTGGAGCACAGCAAAGCTGGTTTTGAGAAGTTCCCATTCACTTCCCTCTTAAGTTGTTGGAGGTCAACTAACAAGGACCAGAGAGGTATAAAAATGGGCTGCAAAGAGATCTGATCGTGGGTGTAAATGAGGGAGAGAATCTTGGAATGGTTTGGGTTGGAAGGGACATTAAAGCCCATCCCTTCCACCCCCCTCCATGGAAGGGACACCTCCCTCTGTCCAGGGTGCTCCAGCCTGGCCTTGGGCACTTCCAGGGGCCCAGCTCCTCCGGGAATTCCATCCCAGCCCCTCCCCACCCTCACAGGGAGGAATTCTTTCCCAGTATCCCATCCAACCCTGCCCTCTGGCAGTGGGAAGCCATTCCCCCTTATCCCATCCCAGGTCTGGACTCCCCAACCCAAAATCCCCTCTTAGAGTTCAGAATTTCACATTTACAACACGAAAACATCAAAGCTGTTTTACATAAGAGTATGTGGAGCAATTGGAATGCTCTGCAGTTCATGAACGTCCTGGTGGGGAGGGAACAGGAGGAATGAGGCAGATCCTGAAGGAGTTAAACTGCACCTGAGCGGGCCGGGCAGCTCACCCGCGTGTGTGTCCCAGGCTCTAAAATCAGGATTTGTTTTATTTCGTGCACCTGTGATGTGTCATTTTTCATTGTTCACTTCTTTTTCTGCACTGTCTCTTGCTCCTCAGCTGGCTCTGTTAGGAGCTCTCTGTTCCTGACAGCCGTCCCCTGGGGACACCTGGTGCAGAGGAGACGGGGGTTGTGTTCTCTCCTTTCCCTTCCTTCCCCGGCCTCGTGTGTTCCCTGTCGGATGACAGATGTCACCCAGCGCCTGGTGACAGTGCTCTGTGTCCTGGCACACCGTGAATTGCTGGGGTGCCCTCCTCTGCCCCCCTTTGCCCCAGCTCCCCACTCTTCACTGAGCAGTTTTCCGCCTGGATGAGGGGAAAGGCTCTCGGAATTGCTCATCAGAGGTAGAACCATCCCGGTGTAATTGGAGGGACTGGAAAAGGATCGTTTTGTGTTTCTTTTCTCCCTAATTTACTGACAACTGTGGCAGTCAGGGCTGGGAGCTGAATCACCTCCCTGAGACTCGACGTTTAAATGATATTTTTATTATTTCCCATTAATCTGTCCAAGACAGGGGAGGAGGCTTTCAAAGTTCCACAAATGGAGCAGAACACCCAGGGGCCCGCGATTTTCAGTGGGAAATGAGCATTTAACCGCTCCTTTGTACCTCTGAAAGCCTTCTCTGCTCAAGTTCTCCCCATGGTGGAACCAGCCCTGGTGTGGTTTAGTCCTTGTTACCTTAATTTGAGGAGAAAAATCCTTCCAAAGGTAACTTGATGTGGTTTATCCCCGTCCACGTGGGGAGGATGGTTCTGATCATCAAGGCTGTTTAATGTGTCTGACAAAAGCATCACAAGACCCAAGAGTGGGAACCTGAAAGCAGCCAAGTTCAGGCCGGATGTGGAATTTATATTTTAAACAGTGTGAGTTGTTAACCCTGGAAATAACTTGACAATTCTCTCTCACTGAGTTAAATTGATGGCGGCTGATGCTCGCTGCACAGGGGGACCGGACCAGACCCAGCCTCGTCACGTTAATTATCCCAAACTGGTGCTGGGGGTTTTGGTGCTACGGGGCTTCTGGGACAGGAGCTGGATCCTCCCTGTGCTGTTCCTTTGGCTGAATCCGATTTTTCAGGGCTAATTAGGCTGTGCCTGAGACAGCACTTTATTGCTCCGTGCAGCCAGTGAAAGGTGAGGTCAAGTAGATCGAAAAGACGTTGGACCATGACGTGAGCGTTCCCTGCTGCTGTTGTTATAAACACCAGAAAAAGCAGGATTATTACCAGATCTTGTGGTTTTTTTACATTTTTATGTGCCTCTTGAAGATCTCTGTTCTTTCCTGATGCCCTAAAAAGCAGCTGAACTTTGTTGAAACCCCTCCCATGCCGTAGAAGCAGAGTAAATCCAGCAGCGTTTGTTGCTGCCTGCGTCAAGCGCGATGTCAGCCTCATTTCCTCCCTCTGCCTGCAGCCCTTCTCCAGGGACATCTTTCGGAAAAATCACTTTGTGCTGCTCTGTGTGACACTCCAAACTTGCAGCCACTGTGGCCAAATCATTATTTCAAGGACGACGGGGGCTGAACTTGCCATTGACTTAAGACTCTGCTGGAATTTCACTGCCATCCCTGGCCTTCAATAGGAACTTATCTCTGTGCCACTCCAGATTTTAATGGAATTCGTGTCACAGCAATAATAGGGTCAGGCTCAGCCTGTCCCAGCATTGCTAGGGAGGTTTAATTTATTTATTTTTATTTTCGCAGCCACCAAAGCCTTAAACAGAGCTTATCTGATAGGACCTCCACAGGGAAGGTGATGGGGCCTTGGAAAGGGAAACAAAAGTCAGGTTCCTACAAGGAAACCCCTGCAGCAGTTCCCTGCTAGTCCCAGCCTCGATGGAAAGGTGGGAATTCGGTGAGTGGTGAAACACAGAAACGTTGGTCTTGGCTTTGCTCCTGGGAGCAGGCCAGAGTTTTCCAGGTGGATTGACCCAGGAGTGAGAGCTGCCTCTAAACTTAATGAATCATGGGCTCATTAAGGTTGGAAAACTCCTCTAAGATCCCTGTCTCTGGAAGTGTTCAAGGTTGGATGGGCTTGGAGCAACCTGGCCTAGTGGAAGGTGTCCCTGCCCATGGCAGGGGGTGGAACCCGGTGATGTTTAAGGTCCCTTCCAGCCCAATCCATTCCATGACTCCATTATATGAAATTTGTGGCTGACCCTGTGTCCAGCTTACTTCAAATATTATGTTTTAGCTGTTTTTATTGTTCTTCTTTTGCTGTTGTGTATAAAACTGTCAGTGTCTGTTTGTACACTTTGCATGCTTGGCCTCAGGCCAGGAAGAACCGTCTGGTCCCTCTTGAGTTCATATCTTTAAATTTGCAAGGAGGAACAAACCCTCCAAGGAATCCCCCCAAGGTCCATGAGTGCAGGCGCTTGCCCGGGGCTGTTTACTGTAACAAATGGATTTGTACAGCACATCCTGGCGCTCGACTCCCCACGGACACCGCGGCAGCAAAAGGGGAAGAAACCATTTCCAAGTCCTCAAACATTCCCTCCTGCAGCACCTGTCTGGGTTTTGAAAGACAAAAAGTGCACAAGAGGTCATGGAGCTGCCGCAGCTCAATTGAAGGTGTTTTGTCAGTCGATCGAGGCGAGGTTTCAAATCTCCACCATCAAAAAGGCACCAGTTAGACAGGATGGAACAGTCGGAAGCTGGATGTGGGAAGCCGTGATGCTTTGGGAATATTGGCAGGATCAGGGGCACTGCTTTGCTGTTTGTTGGGTCGGGTTAGAAAGATTGGTTGGGTTGGAAAGAATGGATGGGTTGGAAAGGGCAGTTGCACTGATAACAGTCGTTGGGTTGGAAAGAGTATCTGGGCTGAAGAGGGTGGTTAGGTCGGAAAGAATGGGTGTGTTGGTGATGATGGCTGGATGGAGAAGAATGGCCGAGTTGGAAAGGGTGGTTGGATTGGAAAGGGTGATTGGGTTGGAAAGTGTGGTTGGGCTGGAAAGGGTGGATGGGTTGGAAAGGGTGGATGGGTTGGAAAGGATGGATGGGTTGGAGAGGTTGGGTTGGAGAGGATGGTTGGGCTAGACAGGGTGGATGGGCTGGAAAGGATGGATGGGTTGGAAAGGATGGATGGGTTGGAAAGGATGGATGCATTGGAAAGGATGGATGGGTTGGAAAGGGTGGATGGGTTGAAGAGGTTGGTTGGGTTGGAAAGGATGGATGCGTTGGAAAGGATGGGTGGGTTGAAAAGGATGGATGGGTTGAAAAGGGTGGATGCATTGGAGAGGATGGTTGCATTGGAAAGGGTGGTTGGGCTGGAAATGGTGGATGGGTTGGAAAGGGTGCTTGGGTTGGAAAGGGTGGATGTGTTGGAAAGGGTGGATGGGTTGGAGAGGATGGTTGGTTTTGAAAGGGTGGATGGTTGGAAAGGATGTTTGGATACAAAAGGATGCAGAATGAGTTTCCCAAGGAATGATGAGCCCCATGATCCTGAGCCAGGAAATATTCAAATTGAGTTTATCTCCAGGTAGCTGAGCAGCTGGATTTGGAAAAGTCACCTTCAAGACAGTGCAAGGGGAGTGAAGATCTCAAAGAGCCAATTCTGCTGCCAGCTCAGTGCGCGGTGTCGGGACGTGACATCCCTGCGATGATGTGAGCGGGTGTCTCCTCCTGTCTGAACTTTGCCTCCCACCTGGATCATCTGAACCCCTCCCAGCTCTGCCAGGCTTTATGTGCTGAGCAAGAAGCTGGGGTTTGATAAAGCGCATGTGACACTCGGTGGGACACCAAGACAGAGCCAAGACACGTCACGAGCAGCACTGGCCTGGCGGGAGACTCTCGGTGGGCTTTGATTAATGACAACTGTTGGTACCACCGATATCTCTCATCCAAGGATATGCAAATATGCACTGACTGAGAAATTCCCTGCACTCACCATGACAGCGGCTCCCTGTTTGTTTTTGTGTTGTGCAAGAACTTCTGAAGGNAAGGGGAAGGGGAAGGGGAAAGGAGCACCTGGAGCTGTTAATCCAGGAGGTGTGAAGGAACAGGAACAAGGATAACAGGTTCTTACAACGATGAAGGAATAGACAGACTCTTTGTACGTGCTGAGACTGACGAAAGTGACACAAATAGGCAAACTGGTAAAAAAATGAAGATTTCATGGAAAGTCAGTGGAGTGGCACGCTGGGAACAGAACTGAGATGTTCCCATCTGGGATTCCCATGTTTTAAGCCCAAGCCCACCCTTTTAGGACCAAGTCTCGCAGCTGGCGTAAGCTGCTGTACACGAAGCAATGTCAATTTATGCTCGCTGCAGATCCCTTGATTGGGATCTACGGTGGTAATTATTCATGCTCACCATTCGCATTTGGGGATTAATTAACTATTCGTGGTTCCTATAAAGAATACTGTCAACTATTTAACGGCTCATTGAGTTCAGCAGGATTTCGAGCTCCTCTCTTACGATTTCCACGGAATGGTTACTGTGATTTGTGGCTTGGAGGAGCGGCAAGTGAGCTGTGAGCAGACCAGGAGCGTTTCGGTGTCAGTTCTACCCTGTGACAAATGGGCTTTAATTGGCTTTACACGGGTTTTGCTTGGTGAGACGAGGCACACGAAGGGAGGAGATATGGGAGAGATCTTTTAAACAATACGAAGGAGGTGCTTTTGTCCTGCTGGGTGTTCCACGGGTTCTTTTCCACTTTGAGCGCGTCCAGAGGAGGGCAACGAGGCTGGTGAGGGGCTGGGAGCACGAGCCCTGTGAGGAACGGCTGAGGGAGCTGGGGCTGTTCAGCCTGGAGAAAAGGAGACTCAGAGGTGACCTCAGCACTCTCTGCACCTTCCCTAAGGGGGGCTGTGCTCAGGTGGGGGTTGGTCTCTTCCACCAGGCAGCAGCTGGCAGAACGAGAGGACGCAGCCTCAAGCTGCGCCAAGGCAGGTGGAGGTTGGATATCAGGAAAAAAGTTTTCACAGAAAGATTAATAAAGTACTGGAACGGACTGCCCGGGGAGGTGGTGGAGTCACCATCCCTGGTTGGGTTTAAGAAAAGACTGGATATGGCACTCGGTGCCACGGTTTAGTTGAGGTGTTCGGGCATGGGTTGGACTCAATCTTGGAGGTCTCTTCCAACCCAGACATTCTGTGATTCTGTGATTATGGGAGAGGGTGAGTATTTGAAATTAATTCCTACGCGTGTTAGACCGCTGGTCTTGCATCTCCCTTCATAAAGATGTTTGAGTCAAGGTTTGAACACCCTGGAAGTGTTTAAGAAATGTGTGGATGTGGCACTTGGGGACACGGGTTAGCGTTGGGCTTGGCTGGGAGAACAGCTGGATTCCAGGACCTCAGAGGGCTTTTCCAATGACTTTGTGATAATGTGATTTTGCACTGACAAAACTTCAGGTTCTGCCTAGCCCAGCCCGCTGGGTGTTGAATATTTCTGAAAATGTTTATTATTCCAGTGAAAAGTGTGGACTGTCTGGAATACATAATCCCAGCTGTGGCTGCCACGGCCTGGGGTGCTCCTGGAATGATTAATTTTTCAAGTGAGTCTTCGTAACTCACTACAGTGCATTTCTTTCCAGGGAAAAAATGCATTTTGGGGAGAGTAAAAATGGCCTTTCTTAAAGTAACAGGGTCCTGTGCTGTGGAATCTTCTCTGAATCTGCTCAGTGGGAGAGTCTGAGAGTGGCCAAGAGGAGCGAGGGTGAATTTTTGATCTCCTGGTGTCCTTATTCCTCGTGTTTTCACGAGTTTTGGGGTGTGGGCTACAAGATGCTCTGAGCTGAGGCTGACCAGGACAAAAGAAGGAAAAAAGAAAGTGAGTCCTTGAGATTCATCCAATTTTCAGGAGGTTTTGGGATTTTGCCGCTCTCACACAGTTGTGACTTTAAGCCAAAAGAGAGAATATTTAGGCTAAATATTGGGAAGAAATTCTTCCTTGTGAGGGTGGGGAGGGGCTGGGATGGAATTCCCAGAGCAGCTGTGGCTGCCCCTGGATCCCTGGCAGTGCCCAAGGCCAGGCTGGAGCCCCCTGGGACAGCGGGAGGTGTCCCTGCCATGGCAGGGGGTGGGACCTTGAGGTCATTTCCAACCCAAACCATTGTGGCATTCCATGAAAAACTTTAGGGAGATAAGGGAGGGAATTGAGATCCTGGGCGTCACAGACCGAAGTGTTGGGAGATGGAAAGGCTGGAACTGGGTGGCTGAGAGGCTGGGAGGGAGTGCAAAAAGGAATTTCTCCTAATTCCCTAATCCATGGGTGCAATATTTCCCAGGGCCTGTCTCATCCCCGTCTATCGCGGACGGAGGAGCTGCTCCGCGCTCCCCTCGGCTCCGCAGGGTCTCAGCTCAGTGAGGTGTGGAGCACTAAATAATTCAGTGTCCTCGGCGTCTGCACCGAGTGTTCACAGCATTGCAATGAGCCTGTGCCGAGGGGTCATGGAAAAAAAACAATTTCCCAAAGTAGCTTTTTGGCAATGGATCTGCTAAATCTTGAACAACCTTCCCGTGCTGAGGGGTGAAGCCAATTTTCAAATTCCTGCGTGGAGCACAGCCCGTGCTGGCATGGGGATGATTTCCTTGTTGTGCCATCGTCACCTGCTGCGAGTGAGGGAATAAAGAAACCCCAGTGGGGAAAAAAAAACCTCGTGGAAATATTTTGATGATGTTCTGGCTTTGCCGAAGGAGGAGAGGAGCGTGTGTGGAGGTGGGCAGTTTATCCGGCTGTAAAGACAAGGAGAGGTGCTCTCCCTGACGTTTCACACTCTGATTTTGGAGTCAGGCTCGTGCAATGATGGAACTGTAGAGCCGAGACTTTGGGTCGGGATTTACTTTGGCTTCATGCTCCCTCTCACGCCCACAAATAAATAAAATGTGCTTCCCCGTTCCCCTCAACACTTGAAATAATAAAAGAAGCCCAGAAGCTTAAAAACCAGAGACGTAACTGATAAAGGTTTATCATGTTTATCTTCCATCTCCCCAAAATCCTCCCGGGAGCTCGTGCCTGATCCAACCTGTCCTGCAGGTCTCGTATCAAGGCTGCAGAGTTACTGAGTGCCTTCAGCGGTGGCTGATCCGTGTCAGAACCTCCTGGGTGGCGGGAGAGCCTCCCCCTCTCCCCGTTCTCAGTCTCTGCCAGGAATAAGCAGGCTTGGGGTTTAGTTTTATTTGTTTTTCCTGCTTTGTTCTTTTTTTTTTCCTCGTCAGTCTCTGCAGAGGCGTTGGCGGGGCTGCCCTGACATAAACCCTGCACTGCCATCGATTTCCTTGATGCTTGAGGATGCAGAAGAATAGGAAAGACCAGTTTTCCCACAATATGGGAAAGGCTGTTCACCCCAAAGGCACAGAGCCCAGCGACGGGGACCTTTCTGGGTTAGGCTGGGAGGGAAAACACCTCATCCAGCCAGACACAATGGAGCCTCGATGGCTTTTCCTGTCTTCTTTTCATCCACTGTCGTTTGCTTTCATAGGATCACGGAACCCTGGAATAGTTTTGGTTGGAAGGGCTCTTAAAATCCTCTAATCCCACCCCTGCCATGGGCAAGGACACCTCCCACCGTCCCAGGCTGCTCCAAACCCCGTCCAACCCGGCCTTGGGCACTGCCAGAGATCCAGGGGCAGCCACAGCTCCTCCAGGAATTCCATCCCAGCCCCTCCCCCCCCTCACAGCCAGGAATTCCTTCCCAATATCCCATCCATCCCTGCCCTCCGGCAGTGGGAAGCCGCCCCCTGTGTCCCCTTTGGTTTCCCCCCTGTTCTTGCTCCCATTCTCAGACTTGCTCCCCACAACAAACCCGTGGTTTGGGTTGGGTGGCAGCTCACACCTAAATTAAACTCTCCAGTCTGGGTTTCGTGGCCGTGTCTCGGTGCAGATTTGCTCTAAATTTCCCCCAGATATTGCCCAGCACCACCAGAAAATCCCCACCCTCCCAGAGAGTGGCTGCGCTGCTCCCGTGGCGCTGCCCCGGGGGTGCAGTGGGGCTCTGATAATTCAGAATCCAGGACTTTTAAAGCACAGGAATTTTTTTTGTTTTTTATGGTTGAATTCCACGGACACGGCAGAGCTGCACGGAGAAAATCCAATCCATCTCCTGCGAAATTAACTCAGTCATCCTTCAGTTTATTGAGTGAGGGGGAATACAAAACAAATCCACAAATGTCAAAAGCGTTCTACAAGGGATCATGCCGTTCCTTTCTCCATTTGTTTTCCTGATTGAAATGATTTTTAACTGATTCCTCTCTTAATTTTATACGACAAAATAGAATTCACTTGAATATCCTCCGCAGCCCCCCTGCCAAAGTTCGTGCTTGGCCAAATTTCCTGGAAGGAGGGGAAGGAATGGTGAGGGGGGACTTTGCTGAGTCATGCTTGGAGCACTGCAAAAATCTCCTTGCTGGATCTGCAGGAACGTGACCAGGAAAATCCTTCCTGCTCCATTAAATCCACTGGTGGATTCCAGCTGGTTTTAATTGGCTGGCAAAGCGCCCCAGTGGTGATCCACGGATTTCTTCCAAGATGGGAAGAGTTTGGTTTTTCGCAACGATTTTCTGCCCGTGAGATTTTTCTGGAGTCATCGGGCTGAGACTTTCTGTGGGAACACAGAATCGTAGAAACGTGGAATGGTTTGGGCTGGAAGGGACCTTAGGAACAGCTTCCAAGCCAAATCCAACCCGGCCTGGGACATTCCGGGGACGAGGCAGTCACAGCTTCTCTGGGAACTCAGGGCCTCGCCCCCCTCCCCACAGAGCCGAGAGATTCTGCTGTTTCCTGACTGAACCAATATTCTTCTGCAGGATTGTCTTGGGTTGCAATATGTAACCAAAAATGTGTAATTCTATTTTCATCTGTTGAAACCGGTTGGAAGATATTTTTATCTCTTGTAACTCCAGGGGAAGGAGGGCGGGTGCCTTCTGTTAATGGGTCACTCGTTAAAACCAGATGGGGCAGTGCTTCCTTATCTCGTCCTCCACCCATCCTCCTCCAAGGGGATATCACCTGGGAATGAGCCATTTAAGGCTCTCCTTGTGACCGATAACATCACATCATCCCACTGGGAGATGCTCCACTCAGTGGGAGGAGCCAAAGCCTCTCTACCTGCATAAAACCTGCAGCTCAGAACACCAGAGCAGCTGGTTTTTCCACTGGATTCCCTGAGGAAGACTGGACCCATCCTGTCACCACCGGACCCTTCTACAGGATCACCTCTGCTCCAACGGAGCCACAGCTGCCACTCCAGGAGGATTATTTTGGGCTGCTCCCCACACCCTGACCAACAGGGGGTCAGGTCGTGTTCTGACTCTGTCAGAGTTTCTGGGATTATTTGTTTGTTGTTGTTCTTTTCTCTGTACCACTACCTTTGTAGTTTGTAATATTCTTAGTAAAGAAGTGGTATTCCTATCCCCATATCTTTGCCTGAAAGCCCCATAATTTCAAAATTATAGCAATTCGGAGGTGGGGGGTTTACATTCTCTATTGCAAGGGAGGCTCTGGTTTCCCCTGGCAGTCACCTGCCTTCTAAACCAAGACAAGGATGTGGAATAATTTCCAGCCTTCCCCAAGGACTGTGAATGGATCCTTCTGGGGGTTAGGAACTGTTACTCCGCTCTCCCAGGAAACCCCTCAAATCCATCATTTTCCATCATTGCCCAAGGAGACCGGGGCAGGACCAGGAGTCCAATCTGCCTTATCCAACTCAGCCTTGTGCTTTATCCACATCCAGCTCCTAATTCCCATAAAACTTCCTGGTGAGGGGGTAGCCGAGGTCATCCTGAAGTCTGGGTGGCTCTGGGTGTTCTTTGCGCCGTGGAAATGAGGAATGGAGCGAGCACACAATGGGAAGGGAGATGGAGAAGGACGACTGTGCTGAAGCAGGAAAGATAATTTGGGGAAAATTATCTTTCCTCTGCTATGGCCATTGTTGTTTTATCAAATCCAATATCCTGGAATGAAAAGGAAGCCTTAAAAATTTGAAATTGAGGAGTAATGAATGAAGAGCCACCAGATATTAGATTTAACGAGCTGGGTTTAGCGAGCGGATTTAACGAAGGCAGCGTTAGGAATTTTCCTGCATTTCTTTTAGAGCCCGCTCTGAAATGGGGGGAAATTTGGGCATCTGCAGAGATCCAGGTTAGTGGAAGGCCTGAACTTTTGTGCTGAGGTTTGGAGCAGCCTCAGGAATTCTGCTGTCCCTCTGCCAAGGCCACCAGCCCCGGTGACAGCTGCGTCCCTTTGTCCCCTGTGCCCGGCCACCCACGGGCTCCGAGCTGGCAGCGCTCCGTAGGATGCCACAGACTCCGTGGCGAGCCCACGCAGTCCCAAAGCCAACCTCAGAGGGTAAATGAAGGCTTAATTAAAAGCTGACATAGGAAGGGAAATTAAATTAATGTCCTAATTAACGCTTCGGGTTTAGTCCAAATGGGAAACGTTCTGATTCTCCTTTCCCTGCTGCAGCTCCACGCTCACCTCTGGGCACTGATGGATTTGGGCTCGTTTGGCCCCAGTCCTGGGAAAACATCCTCGTTAAAAATTTTGTCCAAGCCCACATTTAATCCTCTTCCTGCCGTGCTGAATTGTAGGCCTGGATAGGGCTGGAGTGAAGGATGGGAATAAAAAAAGGCGGAGCTGTTGGGGAAATTTTGCATAACGGTCCCAAATGCTGGTTTGACTCAAAAGCCTTCACTTTCTGAGCTGTATTAGAATAAAGTCTCTTAAACTGATAATGGATTGAGTTAATCAGAGTCCCAGTGTTTCTTTTATTTCAGCAATTTTAGCGGAGTTGGAATTTTTGTGCCATGATTTCCTCAGGATCAAGAAGAATCAAAAGGCTCCCAGAGCAGCGAGGTTCCGGTGATGGAACATGAGAGGAGAAGCAGCGGAAGGACTGAGCACGTTCACACCTGCAAGGTTCATTTCCTGGCCTCAGACGCTTCCAGGGACGTGGCAGCCACCGATTCCCTGGGTGACAGCACTGCACCTCTGGCATTTTAGGGTGTGAGGAGCCACATGAGTCAAATTCCTGGCTGCTGTGTGTCAGAGAGAAGGAATGCAGCGTTCCCGGCACCGGAGCCACCACGCCCACTCCTTTAATCCCTCTGGATTCACATCAGATGTGTCCTGACAAGGTGAGCTTGGGCAGAAGAGCCCATGAGGTCATGGGAGAGAGATAAAAAAAATGCGCTTATCAAATAAAACCCGACTTTATCGTTCTTCCTTGTGTATTTTGCCTTTGGGTGGGGCCCTCTGAGTTCCTGGAGGTTTTTCTCCACGGGAACTCAAACACGCATCAAAAGCCGGGATGCTCGTTAATCTCACGGTTCCTGCTTTAAAAAAAATTGAAGATGTTTTCATAATTATTAAGAAAAATGCCACAGAACTGAGAAATCGCCTCAGTGGGTGGCCCTGGCTCCCTCGGAATCAGGTTCCGATGGAAATCGATGGGAGCTCTGGGAGAGGAGCTCCTCAGGCGTTATTGATCTGGGACTGAGGGATGACTCTCCCGCGTTGGGATGTGCAGTTTTCTCTCCCTACTCAGCCTTTCCTCCTTTTAGCTTCAGTAAAAATTGGATCTGGAAGTTTAAGAGTCTGCATTTGTTTTGTAAAGCTCAGGCTGGTGCGAAGTCTGAGGGTGGGGAGGGGCTGGGATGGAATTCCCAGAGCAGCTGTGGCTGCCCCTGGATCCCTGGCAGTGCCCAAGGCCAGGCTGGAGCCCCCTGGGACAGCGGGAGGTGTCCCTGCCATGGCAGGGGTGGCACTGGGTGGGATTTAAGGTCCTTCCAACCCAAACCATTCCAGGATTCCGTGGTTCATTTCCTCAGTCTAGTTCAGATCCCAGCTGGAATTCTCGAGGAAATAAAAACGGGGTGGTTGTGTTCTGATGGGGGCAGGGGAAAACTTCCCTCCCCAGAAACCCTCTCTGTCCTGTCCAACATCCACACGCAGAAAGAAATTCCCCACTGGGACTTTTCCCCAGGTTGTGCATCCCATGTAGCGACGCCGGTCCGGAGGAATGGAATTACGGGATGGTTGGCTTGGAAGGAAGAATTCCAGGGCTGGGGCAGCCACAGCTCCTCCGGGCAGCCCTGTGCCAGGGCCTCACCACCTTCACAGGGGAGAATTCCTTCCCAATATCCCGTCTAACCCACCTCTGGCAGTGGGAAATCGTTCCCTGCTGTGCCAGCAAATCCATCCCCCCGAACACGGATCCCATCGGGAGCGCGCGGGCGTTCGGCATCGGGGCAGGGGGAGAAGCCTTCCCGGAGTGGATCCAGCTCACAATCCCCGGATGTCTGCGGTGCAGGAGCATTTCTCATCCCCGTCTCCTGGCTCCAAATGTTAAAAGTTGTTTTTATCAGCAGCTCCTCTGCTGGAGCTCCGCAGGATGAGTCAGTGCCCTCCGGAGCAGAGCTGGGGATCGATAGAGCACCGAGAACCAGACGCTGCACTCCAGGATGGATCTCTCCAGCGGCACAGGAGCGGTGCTGGTGACTCACGGATCGGTGGAAATACACAGCCAGAACAGCCCAGGCAGACAGCAACCCCCTGGAATTCTCTGGGACACCCGATCCATTGGATCTTGTCCGTGCTGAGGATGAGGGGTGAGAAATTGAGCTCCCAGGTCCCGGCGGATCAAAAATTCACCTCCTGCAAGATTTTAAAGATGGAAACTGCCCCAGGATTGTTTCTTGGGAAACCAGCAGCAGATGCTGCACCTCGAGTCTGATTTGGGAGGGACACATCAGATCCCCTGGATCCCTGGAAGTGTCCCAGGCTCGGAGCACTCTGGGACAGTGGGAGGCGTCTGTGCCATGGCACAGGTGGCACTGGATGGGCTTTCAGTCCCTTCCCACCCAAATCATTCCATAACTTTGTGATTCCATGATCCCATCCCTGCATCAGCCATCCGGGAATGGTCTCCTGCCTCCAAACCTTCCCTGAGCTTGCCCATTTTATCTGAAATTGAGCTCCCAGGTCCCAACAGATCAAAAAATTCACCTTCTGCAAGATTTTAAAGATGGAAACTGCCCCAGGATTGTTTCTTGGGATACCAGCAGCAGATGCTGCACCTCGAGTCTGATTTGGGAGGGACAGGTGGGTGGAAGGAGATTATTCCCCTTCCCTCGGCACCAGGAGACTCATCCGGACCTCCCAGTGTGGGAGATACATGGACACATCAGATCCCCTGGATCCCTGGCAGTGCCCCAGGCCAGGCTGGATGGGGCTCGGAGCACCCTGGGAAAGTGGGAGGTGTCCCTGCCATGGCAGGGGTGGCACTGGGTGGGCTTTGAGGTCCTTCCAACTCAAACCGTTCCAGGATTCCATAAATATCCACTATTTTGAGCAGGGGCAGAACTTGATGGGCTTTCAGTCCCTTCCCACCCAAATCATTCCATAATTTTGTGATTCCATGATCCTATCCCTGCATCAGCCATCCGGGAATGGTCTCCTGGCTGTCGGAGATGTTCTTTTCCCTCTCCAAATGTTGTGTGAGCAGCCTCCAAACCTTCCCTGCACTTGCCCATTTTATTTGAAATCGAGCTCCCAGGTCCTGATGGATCAAAAATTCACCTCCTGCAAGATTTTAAAGATGGAAACTGCTCGGAGCACCCTGGGACAGTGAGAGGTGTCCCTTCCCACGGCAGGGGGTGGCACTGGGTAATCCTTAATGTCCCTTCCCACCCAAATCATTCCATAATTTTGTGATTCCACGAACTCCCGGCTGTGAGAAATGTTCTTCCCCCCCCCACCCCCCAAGTGTTTCATGAGCATCCTCCAAATGTTCCTTGCAATTTATCCAAGGACCCTCGGGAATTTCTGGGAACAAGGAGCCAACGAGCTCCCGAAAACCACATTAATGGCGGGAACGAGCCGCCAGCTGTGCTCGTCTGGCACCGTTCCCTTGGCACTCGGAAGTTTTATTGTTTCTCCAGACAGAGGATGCCTCGGGCAGCGCTGGAATCTGCATCCCAGCAAGCTGTGGGGGGACTGAAAGTCAGGAAAAATCATCAACAAAATAAATTTTCCCTCTTGGCACGGGAGGCTCTGGATTTCTCAGTGCCAGGTGCCAGCTCCCTGCGCCCCTCCAGGCTCCCGTTCCTGGCTGGGAAGGGAAACCAGAGCCATAAAACTGGGAATGCTGGAAGATAAAGGGAGATGTGAATCCCACATCTGACCCTATGGCAGAGTGGCAGGGCTGGAATGCAGGGACTCCCGGCTGTAGGATCAGGAGTGCAGAGATTCCTGGCTGCTGGATCAGGAATGCAGGAATTCCTGGCTGTAGGATCAGGAATACAGGGATTCCCAGCTGTAGGAACAGGAATGCAGGAATTCCTGCCTGTAGGACCAGGAATACAGGGATTTCTGGCTGCTGGATCGGGAATGCAGGGATTCCTGGCTGTAGGATCAGGAATAGAGGGATTTCTCCCAGTAGGATCAGGAATGCAGGGATTCCCAGCTGTAGGAACAGGAATGCAGGGATTCCTGGCGGCAGAATCAGGAATGCAGGGACTTCTTGCAGTAGGATCAGGAATGCAGGGATTTCTGGCTGTAGGATCAGGAATAGAGGGATTCCTGGATGTAGGATCAGGAATGCAGGAATTCCTGCCTGTAGGACCAGGAATGCAGGAATTCCTGGCTGTAGGACCAGGAATGCAGGAATTCCTGGTG
>WEIT01012696.1:7100-27537 GCA_013389985.1 Dryoscopus gambensis | reverse complement strand
TTTTTATGTATGTATATATATATTATGTATATATGTATATTTTTACACGTATTTATATTTATATCTGTCTCTCTGTATTATTTAAAGCTCTCCCCTTTCCAAAGGGGAAGTTTTTGGCATGGCAGTGACCAGTCCCAGACTCTCCCCATTCCCAGGCTCATCTATTAATCCATCAGGATTTGGTTCTGGGACATTCCACGGGGACATTCCACGGTAAAATTGGTGTAAATGTGTAAAAGCACCGAATTTAGGCTGCAGAAGGGCCCTGAGCTTCGCTGGGTGTCCCAGTTTGGAAGACAGGTGACTGCCAGGGGACACCAGAGCCTCCCTTGGAATAGAGAATGTAAACCCCCCACCTCCGAATTGCTGTAATTTTGACATTATGGGGCTTTCAGGCAAAGATATGGGGATAGGAATATCAGTTCTTTACTAAGAATATTACAAACTACAAAGGCAGTGGTACAGAGAAAAGAACAACAACAAACAAATAATCCCAGAAACTCTGACAGAGTCAGAACACGACCTGACCCCCTGTTGGTCAGGGTGTGGGGAGCAGCCCAAAATAATCCTCCTGGAGTGGCAGCTGTGGCTCCGTTGGAGCAGAGGTGATCCTGTAGAAGGGTCCGGTGGTGACAGGATGGGTCCAGTCTTCCTCGGGGAATCCAGTGGAAAAACCAGCTGCTCTGGTGTTCTGAGCTGCAGGTTTTATGCAGGTAGAGAGGCTTTGGCTCCTCCCACTGAGTGGAGCATCTCCCAGTGGGATGATGTGATGTTATCGGTCACAAGGAGAGCCTTAAATGGCTCATTCCCAGGTGAGATCCCCTTGGAGGAGGATGGGTGGAGGGCGAGATAAGGAAGCACTGCCCCATCTGGTTTTAACGAGTGACCCATTAACAGAAGGCACCCGCCCTCCTTCCCCTGGAGTTACAAGAGATAAAAAATATCTTCCAACCGGTTCACCAGATGAAATTAGAATATTTTTGGTTACATATTGCAACCTAAGACACTGGGTAACGGGGACGTTGAGCCCCGCGGCACCAGCTGGGCATCAATCCCAGATTCTTCATCTGAATTGGGCAGCTGGGTTTAATTTGGGATTTTTGGGGTCTTTTTTTGAGGTTTGGTAGAGGGCAGATGGTGGCAACCAAGGTTTAACCCCTTCCCCACCAGAGAGACCTTCAGAGCTTTCCAGTTTATTCAGAATTTCTTCCAAAAATGAGGAAAAATCTGTGGGAATTGGGATCAGGAGCAATGGGAAGGGAGTGACAGCCCGGGAGGGAAGGATGGGAGATCCCCCGTGGAGCTGTGCCAGTCCTGGCCGTCCCTCTCAGAGGGAACAAACCCAACCACGTGGAGAGCAGCCCAAAACACAAATAATTCTGGTTTCTCAGTTCCGGAGTGATGGAGATGCCGAGCGAAACCACAGCCAGCAAAATCCAATAATTAATTCCACTTTATCCCGGAGTTTCCTTGGGGGAATGCTGTGATCCGTGTCCGTGTGCATCCACCTGACAGGAAACTCGAGGCTCCGGGTCTCGGACCCTGAACCGGCTGACATTGATTTAGATATCCTGCAAATCAGAGCTGTTCCCTGGAAAAAAAATTCCATGGATTAAAGAGCGCTTTAAAAAATGGCTCCGGGTTTATACCAATGGAAATGCGAATTATTTGGCCCCAAAAGGAGCGGAAATCCCATGATTTCTCATGGGTTTTTTTGCTTAAAACAGGTCAGAAACCCAGCTGTAATTTTATTTTTTTAATTAAATTGTAATTTTTATTTTTAATTGTCGGTGCCGGTTCATGCAGCTTTCTCATGGCGGAGGAATCCGTGCTGAGATGCTTCCCTGGGCCTTGTCTTGGGAGCAGGAATTCCTGGGGAATGTCAATTTTTACCCAAAACATGAGCAGCAGTTTTGTTTGGGAGGGCAGGGCCGGTTCCTCACGGGGACCCGGAGCAGGGGCCACCTTTGTCCCGGGAACGTTAAATTCCTGCATTCATCACCAGGGATCAGGGCAGCTAAATCCAGATAAATCCAGATAAACCCAGAGGAACGGCACTGGAATCCCTGCAGGCTCTACAGGACCTGTAGGAGGAGGGTTTGGTCCAGAAGAGTTATTTTTGCTGAGATAAAACCAGGCTCTGCTAGACCCAGCTCACTGTAAACCTCGGATTCCTCCGTCACAGACGCCCAATTTTATTTTGAAAAAAAAATCTGAGGATGCAAATCCTTCTTTTCAGCTTCTGCTGGGAGTAACTCACTGACCTCCAGATCCTCACTCCTTTAGAAATTAACTTTATTCCAGTGCTTTAACCCCGAACTGCTCTTCCCCCGGCTGAAACGCAAACCCAGAACAAGCCAGGGATTTCTGCAGGAACCCAAGGAAGTCAAGACTCTAAATCCCACGGCCGCCCAGTGGAATTTAGGCACTTAAACTCCTTTTGCTCCTGTGAAAATCCCTGTCTATGATTTTTAATGAGGTGCTGGCAGCTCCTTTAACTTCCTGAACATCTTTTGGAGCGGGTTGGGTGCGATGAGTGCTGAGGAGCTGCCGCAGCCCCGCTCCCTGAGCAGCATTCCCAGGGAGGCGGGAAGAGGAAATCGCAGTAGCGGAGAAGAAGCAGAGGATTTGCTCTTCTGCCTCAGGAAGTTTCTCCCCAGATTCCACGTGCTGCTCTCAGAAATGGGAAGTGTTTTAATGATCCGGGGGAAGGAAGACGCGCTCCTGGGACGGCTGGAGGGGAAGGCTGCGCCGTCGGGTGTCGATGCCAAGTGCTGCTAAGAGCAGCTTTTTTGCGTTCTGTGAGAAGCTGTTCTCTCTCACACAAGTTATCAGCGGTGTTCTCAAAACTAAAGAACACTTGTGACCTTGCTAGAGAAATTGTTTATGGTAGAGTAGGACCAATGTTTTAAGAAGTATGTTTTTAGAACTTAGCCTATCACATCAAAGAGCTGGCTGTGTGTTTGACCAATTGTTCTGTGAGAGAAAAGATATAAAAGAATTTGTAATTAATTAAATAAATCACTTCACTTCACAAATAAATCACTATTCTGCTGGATGAAGAAAAGACTGCTGCCTGATTCTTCTTCTCTGTCTCCATCTCCGGGACCACGGACTACGACTGTATTCAGGATCCTTTGGGACAGCTGAGATGGTGTCTTGGTTTGAAGGAGACAGATGTCTTGTAAGGAAGGCAGGAGCCTCCCTTGGAATGGAAGATGCAACCCCCTTCCCTCCGAATTATTATAATTTTGAAATTAAGGGCTTTCGGGCAAGGATATGGGGAATAGGAATAACAGTTCCTTTACTAATATATATATATAAAACAAGCAATAATACAGAAACACTGCTTTAACCCGACAGAGTCAGGGTACCCTGGCACCCTGCCGGGCAGGGTGGGGGCAGCAGCCCCATCAGGTGAGAGCTGCAGCTCTCTCTGAAGTGGTTCTGTTGGAGCAGGGATCTTGTAGAAAAGGTCTGGTCCTCCTCAGAGAGTCCAGTGGTGGTTGTGCAGCTCCTGTCCTCTGGGAATCCAGTGGGAAAAGCTGCTTGGGCTGTTCCAAACTCCTGAGTTTCCAGGTGGGAATGCTTGGCTCCTTCCCCCTGCGCGGAGCATCTCCCAGTGGGATGGTGAGGGATGAGGTAAGGCCTCGATGGGCCCATTAACAGGAGATGGTCCAGGGGCGAGTTATCCATGGGTCATGGGCAAGGCCTTGATGGGCCCATTAACAGGAGATGGCCCGGAGGGAGCAGGCAGGGAACATTGCCACACCGGGTTTCAGCGGCTCATGAAGATGGAAATAGGAATACATTGTAACCCAGGACAGATGGTCGAGTGCCCTTGGATCTGGGAGTCGTTCGCAGGGGAGAGCCCGGAGACCTGCGAATCCAGGGGGAAGATCAGGACACTGGTGTTGATTTTCCCGCGGCCTCCGAGAAGGAGAGCAAGCGGTCTTCTCCTTCTTCCAGCAGAATAGTGATTTATTTAATAAATTACAGTTTCTTTTATAGGTTTTTCTCTCATAGAATAATTGGTCAAATACATAGGCACACTTTGGTGTGATAGGCTGAGTTCTAAAAACATTCATTCTTAAAAATATTTGTCCTACTCGATCATAAACAATTCTCTAGCAAGGCCACAGGTGTTCTTAATTCATAAAACATTGCTGGTAGTTTTTATGAGAATGAAAATTCCCTCACAAGAGGGAAAGAGCTGCTTCCAGCAGCTTTCTGCATCAACACACAGGGAGCCAAAAATATTCCTCGTGCCCCTCAATCAGGGATATTCACAGCATGGTTTGGGTTGGAAGGACCTTAAATCCCACCCAGCGCCACCCCTGCCATGGCAGGGACACCTCCCACTGTCCCAGGGTGCTCCAACCCGGCCTTGGGCACTTCCAAAGATCCAGGGGCAGCCACAGCTGCTCTGGGAATTCCATCCCAGCCCCTCCCCACCCTCACAGGCAGGAATTCCCTCCTAAAATCCAACGTAAACCTCCCCTTCTTTCAGTTTAAACCCGTTTGTCCCATCTGCCCTTCCATGGGCAGGGACACCGGAAGAATTCCACTTCCCGAGTAACCGGATCCCTCACCCAGCTTCGGGAGCAGTCGCTGGGAACAGGTAAAAGGATCCAGTGCTGGGAAAGAGGGGAAGTTTGGACTTTTCCCGGGTCTTCTAAATGCCAAGACATCCTGGAACCCCGCAGCTCCCAGCCTGGAACACCCGGCGTGTTACACCGAGAGGTGTCGGAGCTCTCAGGGGCGGCAAATCCCTTCCGCTCCCATGTGTGAAAATTCCCGAGCTGGGAATTGCACGGGTGCGATTTAAACCCTCAGCTGCTGCTCCCAGTCCCCATCCTGGTCCCTGGGAGAGGCTCCGACCCAGCACCAGGCAGGATGGATCCGCTGTAGCTCCGGGCATGGAGCGGGTGTGAGAAGTCGCACCCTGAGCGGGCTGAGGAGCTGCTGACAGATCCTTCCAGCCCTAAACGCCACCTTTTCCCCGCTCCTGCTTTCAGCCAGCACCTGTCAGGGAAGATTAGAAGAGGGAAGATGACGTGGAGTGAAGAAAGAGTTCTGAGATGGGGATGAAGCCCCACCATGGTACTGCTGGGTGTCACATTTCTGCTCCACAGCCTTACCTTGTTAGCAGAGAAAAGGAAAAAACCCAACACCACCAATAAAGTCGTCTGTGTTCAGCTCCTGGGTAACACAGGCGTCTTCTCCCCAGAGAAAACGGGAATATTTCAGGTAAACTGCTTTTGAAAGCAAACTGCCACTTTTAGCATCTCATTTCAGCTGCTTCGAGCCAAACTGGTGGGGAGGTGGTGAAGGTTTCTTGCTCCCACGCCACCCGCCCCTTCTCAGCACTCAGGGGAATTCCGCGGAAAACTCTCCCAGTCCTTGGCATGGGTGTGTCTGACAGTCCAGACCAGCACTGGCTGAGCTGGAGAGGGGCAGTGAGGCACTGGGATGGAGAAGGGGCTGGAGTATTCCTCCGACAGTCTCTTTCCAAGCAATTCCTCTGGGATATCTCAATAAGCCTTCCAGAGCAAAATCTTGGAGCGATTTGGAAATTCAAAGCTCCCAGAGCAGCTGTGGCTGCCCCAGAATCGCTGGAAGTGTCCAAGGCCAGGATGAAGCAGCCTGGGAGAGTGAAAGGTGTCCCTGCCCATGGATGGCCTTTAAGGTCCCTTCCCACCCAAACCATTCCAGGATTCCATGATTTTTAGCTCTGTGGCTGCAAACCCACGGATGCAGCTGGACTCACTTCCAGGCAATCCAAGACTCAGCTCAGGGGTTTGGTCACGGGGTTCTGAGCTCTGGTGACCGCGCAAAAGGCAGAGCCCCCTGGAAATGGGACAAGGGGACGTCGTCTGGGCACCCCTGGATGGGAAGGGCAACAACCTGGGAGCCCTGGGATCGAGTTGGGGATTTCTTGGCGTTTGGAAATGGCCTCAGGCTGTTCCAGGGGAGGCTGAAGTTGGGTATTGGGACAATTTCTTCCCAGGAAGGGCAGTGGTGGAGTCTCCACCCCTGGGGGGACTGAGCGGCCGTGGGGATGTGGCACTTGGGGACATGGTCAGCGGTGGCCTTGGTGGTGCTGGGGAAGGGTTGGACTCGATGACCTCAGAGGGCTTTTCCAGCCCAAAAAATTCCACGATTCCCTGATTCCTGCTGAGATTTTTCATGGTATAACTTTATTGAAAATAAAAACCAATGACTCCATCCCTGTCTGAGCAACTGAGGAGGTCCAGGGGGTTGGAAAAAGCTTCATAGGAATCCAGATCTCCTCTCAGAATCACCGTCCTCTGTGCAGGGCTCACTGTGCTTCTGGAAACAACTCTGAGTTTGATTTTTTCACCTTCCTGAGAATTTTTTCCTTTGGAAACAGCTGGAACAGCCCTCTCCTTTTTCACTATTTCACCAGAGTTAAAAAAAAACACTTTCCACGAACTCTCCTTTTTTTTTTTCCTTTAAGGTTTCCTTGTTTTTACACCAGTGAATCCATGCATTTCAAAGCCTCACGCCAAGCTTTGGAGCTGATTTCCGTGGCAGATCCGCGCGGCGATGCCTGCCCTGATCTCGGCCACGGTTTATTTTTACTCCCCCGTATCAGGGGCTGTTTGTCACGCTGCCTGCGCGGGGGGACTCACACGGCCGCGCTCTGGGGAGCTGTAACTCATCTCCTGTTTAATCCACTGTCTGTCATGGGCTCGGATTTCAGACGGAGCGCTCGCCCCTCCCTGACATCCCTCACAAGCCTTTTCTCCGGGTGTGTTTATTTATTCTCCGCGCGCTCGCTCCGTCCTTCGTTACCGACAAAAGGAAGTCGGGTTTCCAGCCGCTGCCATGAGAGGAGAGCTCTCAGTGTGGGATGGGCTGCACACGAGATTCTTCCAGGGTTCTGGGGCGTTAAAGGTGTCCAAGTGAGCAGAGTGTGCGGTCACTCCTGCTCTGCTTTGAGGGAAGTTGTAGAACTCGAGGATGGTTTGGGACAGAAGGGACTGTGCAGATCACCTCGTTCTACCCCCTGCCAGGTGCCGCTGTAGGACACGAGAAGAACCACACGTACACTCGGGGAGATCTCCGGGGAAATAATCCCAAGATTTTAATTTTTCTCAGAATATATACACCTCTGACCATGACAGTGGATTGGAAGTTGAGGTGACCTCCTCTTCAACCACACTGGTCAAGCAAACCGTCCATCACTCTTTTCCGACATGAGAAAAGAATTCATAACAAAAGAACAGTTGCAGAAACATTGGCTATTATTTACATTAAGACTTGTGAGAACCTGACTCCAAAATATGTAAAGAATCTGAAAAAGCAGAGTAACAGCCAGGGACGCCCAGCAACAGGAATCAGGGAATTGTGGAATTTTTTGGGCTGGAAAAGCCCTCTGAGGTCATCGAGTCCAACCCTTCCCCAGCATCACCAAGGCCACTGCTGACCGTGTCCCCAAGTGCCACATCCCCACGGCCGCTCAGTCCCCCCGGGGGTGGAGACTCCACCACTGCCCTTCCTGGGAAGAAATTGTCCCAATACCCAACTTCAGCCTCCCCTGGAACAGCCTGAGGCCGTTTCCAAACGCCAAGAAATCCCCAACTCGATCCCAGGGCTCCCAGATTGTTGCCCTTCCCATCCAGGGGTGCCCAGACAACGTCCCCTTGTCCCATTTCCAGGGGGCTCTGCCTTTTGCGCGGTCACCAGAGCTCAGCACCCCGTGACCAAACCCCTGAGCTGAGTCTTGGATTGCCTAGAAGTGAGTCCAGCTGCATCTGTGGGTTTGCAGCCACAGAGCTAAAAATCATGGAATCCTGGAATGGTTTGGGTGGGAAGGGACCTTAAAGGCCATCCATGGACAGGGACACCTCCCACTGTCCCAGGGCGCTCCAAGCCCCGTCCAACCTGGCCTTGGATGTTTAGCAAGTTGGTTTTTCTCTGATTTGAAGGGGAAAAAGAGCCATAACATCGATGTTCTCCTTGAAGTGCTTTGAGATTCCTGGAGGAGACGCTTGTGTGGAAAAACAGGTGGTTGCTGTGGACATTGAGGTGACCGTGGGATGGTGAGGTGACGAGCAGGAGCATCGGCTCCAACCCCAGTCCCTACCTGGCCCCAACCTCGGCTCCAGTCCTGGCTCCAACCCAGCTCCAACCCTGCTCCAACCCAAGCTCTAATCCCAGCTCCAAACCAGCTCCAATCCCAGCTCCAACTCTGCTCCAACCCCAGCCCCACCTCTGCTCCAACCCAGCTCCAACCCCATCTCTTACTCTGCTCCAACCCCGTCTCCTACTCTGCTCCAACCCAGCTCCAATCCTGATCCAACCCAGCTCCAACCCCATCTCCTACTCTGCTCCAACCCAGCTCCAGCTCCAACCCGGCTCCCAGGCTGCTCCTGCTCCTCCTGAGGAGGAGGTGATGCTGCCAGGTGGCCACGAGGATCTCCCGAGGTGGCAGGGGCCCAGGAGGAGCAGGGGCACCATCACTCTCTCGTCACACGCAGCACCATCGCCTCGGAGCCGTTACCTCCGCGCGTCTGCTGCCCACGGAGGGGAACCGGGAATCGGGAATCAGGAATCGCTCCCATCCTGGAGCTAAACACAGACACGAGGCAGCAGGAGGAACCCAGCGGGAGCGTCGGGGCTCCAAAGGGAGCTGAGAACAGCCCTGGCTGTCACCCCCTCCCCCTGAGCTGTCACCAGAGGCACCCCAGACGCTCCGACACCACTCCCACCCACGGGGACGGAAAGCTCGGGACGGCCTCTGCCTAAAAATAAAAGCGAGGAGTACTCCAGACCTTCCTGGAAACACAACAAGGCGCCAGAGCGTGGGCGTCACTGGAATAAAAAGCCTCGGGAAGGTGTCGGCAGGACGGAGCCCGAACCGCGGTACGGGAGCTTTGCCACGGCTGAGCATCTCCTGGGAGCTGGGGTTATTTTAGGGAACTTCCTTCTGGCTGATGTGTCCCGAAATAGGACTTTTGTCTTTCTGGAGTGAAGCTGGGGGAAAGAAAATTGTCGTGTTTGCTCAGTCTGACAACAGGCTTGCAGCTCCCTGGAAGAGTCTGGCTTGGGAACGCCTTCCGAAGGATCGGGATTGTGAGGGAGGAAAATGATAATCCTGAGGGATGTTTGATAGGATAAGGAAGGAAAATTGGCCTTCCCATGGGCTGCTCGATAGGATAAGGAAGGAAAAGAACCCTTTCAAGGGGCTGATTAATGGGATAAGGAAGGAAAAGAATCCTTTCCAGGGGCTCATTAATAGGATAAGGAAGGAAAAGGATCCTTCCCATGGGCTGCTCAATAGGATAAGGAAGGAAAATGTCCTTCCCATAGGTGGCTTGATAGGATGAGGAAGGAAAACCCCCTGTGAGGTGCCATCAGTGAGTTGGAGCAGGAGCACAGATCTCCGTGGATGGACAAGCAGGTGTAAAACGCAGGGAAAATGAAGCCTTGTGGTCCGTGAGTGTAAAATCCAGACGAAATTCGATCCGACACCAAACTCAGCATCACTCAGTGCTGGTGCTGAGGGCAGCAGCTGGATCTGGGAATCCCCCCTGCTCAGGATGGCTCCGTGGATGCTGCTGAGCCGTGATAAATCCGTGGTGAACCTGAGCCCTCAGAGCTCTCCTGGATCCTCTGTGGCTACCACAGGAAAATAAATACGCTGGGATGAAGGTGATGTTGTTGCTCTCTCTGGAGATTCCTGTTCCGAGTCACCCCACGGCAGCCAATAAATTCAGAGGTTCCAAACACCACAAAACACAGCTTCGAGGTGAGACAGCTCATGAGGCGCCGGGGAGGTGACAGCAGTCGGAGAATTAGGGTGTGTTCCCAGGGAGATCTCCGAGAAGTGAGGGCTGGAAAAGCCTCCCGTGGGACTCGGAGCAGACGGGGAGGTAAAGGATGCTCTGGACAGCATTCCCTGCTTGTGACAGAGCAGAGAAAACCAGCTCTGAGAGCCCTTCCCCATCATTCCCGGGAGTCAGGGAGGTGTGGAGCTGTCAGAGGAGCATTTCTTTGGGCTGAGACACTTGTTATCCATCTGGAGCACGGGAGAGGGATGGTGTGAATCCACGGATGTGCTGGACAAGGCTCGGGAAGGCTGAGGACATCTGTCAGTCTCGGATGAGCCTCTTCCCACATAAAACTCTGGCCCCGTTGTCGCTTTAAGGGAGTTTATTGCCTCTCGGTGGAAAGCCAGAGGAGAAAAAGAACAGATGAGAGGAGATTTGTGAGGCATCACAGACCCAGCTGCAAAAACCAGGGGGAATGGAGAAAGCGAGCATCAAAATTGGTGCTCGGAGCCGTTTGTGCTGCTCCTGGGATTGGGAAATCGCTCCACGCACCCCCCCAGCCTCTCCCAGGTTTCCGAAACGCCAGCACGGCTGAGCCAACGCTTTATCATAATTAGTCAATATTATTTATTTACCCCCGGTGCTGTCTGGGGACTGAGTCACACGTCAGCCCCTGGCAGAAGGGCTGCTCAGAGCCAGCCTGGAGCCAGGTGACAGACGGGTACGATGGCAGGGACGGGTTTCGGATCCAAATCTCACTTTGTTTTACGCTCGGGGACTTCATCGGGACGTCTGTTCTCTCCAGCACAGACCTGTGGTGTCATCCAGCAGAGCTCGGGCCTCAGGGCGTCTCTAGATCCAGAATCTGCCTCTGAACTCGACCTCTGACTCCTGCAGTTGGACTTGAGTCGGGCAAAATTTGGGTTTAAATTAAATTAATTAATTAAAGCTTTCAATTCATTCATTTTGGTGATGTAGGACTTGCAGGAGCTGTTTACTCTTAGACAAAGGAATTCTTGGGACAGGAAGTGTCCCCTTTGGGTTTTCCCCCTCTGAGTCCTTTGAGTTTTTAGCCCAAGACAAGCCGGGTTTGGCAATCGGTGTCTGCCAGAGCGCAACAATCCAAATACAGATAAAATAAAGATGGAACACGGTGTCCAGCTCTGGGCCCTGGCGTGAGAAGGACCTGGGGTTGCTGGAGGCTCCATTTCCTTGGGATTGTGCTAAAATTCCCAGCCCCAGCATGTGGATGGAATTGGAGGGAGCTGTGCCAAGGTTTTGGTGTCCCCAGCAGCCCGAGGACGTTTCCGTGTGGAACACACGGTTTGTGTCTCCTGTGAGCTCCTGCGAGGGGCTGAGTCCCTGCTGGGGAAGGGTTTGAGCTTTTTGGGGGTCCCTTTATCAAGGCGTGTTTTTAGGACGAATTTTGGCCGTTTGAATGTTTGAAGTGGCCCCAGGCAGGGCAGCAGGTAGAGCCAGGTAGGCCAGACCCCTTCATGTGTTTAGAAGGGGGTCAGGAATGTAGGGGTGAACTCCAGGCACTATAAATCCTAAAATCCTGGAATGGTGTGGGTGGGAAAGGACCTTAAATCCCATCCAGCCCCACCCCTGCCATGGGCAGGGACACCTCCCGCTGTCCCAGGGGGCTCCAACCTGGCCTTGGGCACTGCCAGGGATCCAGAGGCAGCCACAGCTCCCCTGGGAATTCCATCCCAGCCCCTCCCCACCCTCCCAGGGAGGAATTCCTTCCCGAAATCCCATCTCCCCTGCCCTGTGTCGGTGTGGAGCCGGTTCCATCCCCTTGGACTGAAAGTTTCCTGTTGCTCACGGCTGCAGTTTTCCAGCCTCTCCCAGCCCAGAATCCTTGGCTTTGGAGATAAGAATGGATGTGCTCCACCAGCTGCTGAAGGGGGAGAATAATCCTGAGATGCAGAAATGTCCCACTCATTACGGGCACCACCGGTTCCCCATAAAAATCTGAGACTGGGAAACCCAAAAGCCACCTGCCCCGTGCCTCCATCTCTGGTTTTATGTGGCAGGGACAATCTGCGCGTGTCACAGCCCTCCAGCCTGGCTCTGGGCTGTGTTGTCACCTCCCATAAACACGGACACGGCGGAGATGCTTTGACGAGACAGAATTGCAGTAATGGGCATTAATACAGTAAATAACATTTCACGTTCCAGTGCAGCGGCTCCAAGCCTTACATTCACATCAGACCCTCGAGGGAGAGCGCTCAGTCCCTGGGAATGAGGCATTCAGAGGGAAAGCCAATTGTCCAAAATCCTTGCTGGCGTCAGGAGCATGGGCCTGAACTCCTGCCCTGCCCTCGGTGGCCAGCAGACTCTCCCTGTCCTCGCGGATCCAGCAAATATAAAATACTGATGTGCTCTCGCTCCCCTGGCTGCCTCGTTTGTGAATCCTTTGGAGTGAGAATCATCTCCTGCCGTGATTCCCAGCAGCTCCAAGTCGTGCAGAAGAGGTCGCGGGTCGTTCAGGAGAAATGTCTGCAGCGTTCCCAGACGCTTCAGTAACACGACTCCCCCGCCTGGAGAAATCTGCACCTTTTCGAAGCAGCACAAATTTCCTTCTCGGATGTTTCTGCGCTTCCGTCGGTAATTTCAGGACCTGCTCCGGCCTGGGGGAAGCTGCAGGTGGTTCCCCGGGTGCTGATGTGGGGTGGAAATGCATTTTTCCTCCTACGGCTGTGGCATGCTGTGGTCCTGAATCCGAGACACCGACTCCAGATCATCCCTGAGAGGCGAGGGAGGCAACAGCCTTGGAAGAATATTTGGTTAAAAAACCCTGTTCTGGGGCTTTCCTGATGCATTCAAAGCCAGTCTGGGTGGAGCACCCTGGGACAGTGGGAGCTGTGCCTACTCACGGCAGGGGCCGGGCTGGGATGGGATTTAAGGTCTCTTGAACCCAAAGCATTCCACGGTTTTATAACCGTAAAATCCAGAATTACTGATAGATTTGGCACCCAGCAGGGCTGGTTTTGCTTGGGTCAATCCCTTCTTTCCCCGTCCTTCCCCACTTTTCAGCCTCAGGATGATTCTTCGGCTCATTTCCCCTCAGAGACTTCTCTGACGTGAGCTCTGTGTTCCTGACGCAGGCTCCGCTTCCGTCGGCATCGACCGCATCCCGTCCTGTCCTAAATCAGCCCCGGAAGCCCGGAGAATTCTGCCAGCGCTCCATCCCTCACGGGCCTCTTCACCCAAACCCATCTGTGCTCCCCCAGAGGGATCGATCAAACAATTCGACTTCTCCACCCAAAAACATATTTTTGGGAACAGGACATCAAACCCCTCATCTGACACAGATCATCCGATCCCTTCCTCTCCTCCTGCCTCTGCCCCCGCTCTCCGCGTCCTTTGGGGTGGCGTTTGCGGCGCCGTTGTCCCCAGCGCAGCCGTGACATTTCCTCGCCGAGCGGCACCTCCCGCCTCTCCAACCGCATTAAATTTTCAGGATGTCTCGGAGTCAGCCCAGAGCGAAGTGGCTGCGATGGATTCCTGGCTGCCGATATTTCCAGGCCCCTGCAAGAACACCTTCAGCCCAGACGGAGGGAGACGACGCATTTATTCCGGGGTCTGCGTGCCAGAGCCATCCCAGGGGCGCGGCTGGAGGGGAGGAGAGGCAGATGGAGGGGAAGAGGGGGTGAAGTGCAGCCTCCCGTGGATCAGCCGTGGCTGGAAACACTGAATGTGTGATTCTCAGATAAAACAGCCGCCTTTCCCTGAAAACTGGGGTTGTGAAATCCGGAGGATGTGTAGCTTGGGTTTCTCTTCCCCGCTGTGTTTCTTCCAATTTTTCCCTTTGGCTTTCCGGTTTTTGTGCAAACTGAGGTGGAAAATCTGTTTTTCCGGCCATCTTTTGGGAGTGGAGAGCTCAGCCAGGCACCCCTAGGACGTGTGGACCAACAAGGGGGGACTTCAGAGTGAAACATCCAACCCAAGTAAATCCTTGGGGTGAAAATCCCGATTTAACCTCCTGGTTCCGTGTTCTGACTGTGAAACTCGCACAGGGCAGGGGGGAGCAGGCAAAGAGCGTCTGAGTCCTCTGCATTTTGACATAATCGTGGACTCATGGAAGGGGTTGGGGTGGGAAAGACCTTAAAAATCACCCAGTTCCAGCCCGGACACCTTCCACCATCCCAGGTTGCTCCAAGCTCCGTCCAGCCTGGCCCTGGACACTTCCAGGGATGGTTTATCCACAAATTCCTCGAACCACACTCCCTCTGCCTTGGAATTTGAACTCCAAACCTGCAGCCAGCCTCGTCCCCAAACTGCTCTTGATGATGTCGTAGTTAATGACTTTTATTAGCAATGCTAATGAGATCACTAAAAATGTTTATGGGACAAATTCATTTAGAGAGACAAAGCTGCTGGAGGACTCGGGGCTCTCCTGGGCCCGGCTCTCCCGGCTGTAATTATTATCACTCCATAACCAGCCCGGGAGTTTGGATCCGTTTCATTCTAATATTAAGCAATAGCTTTTCTTTTAATCTCCTCGTGTTTTCCCCAGGCGTTTTGGAGGTGGTGGGGAAGATCCTGGGTAATAAAGTGTGAAAAATGTGAGAGCAGGCCCGGCAAGGCTCCCTGTACCACGTCAACATCGCTTTGTCTCAGATGTTTAACACGAGTGAAACATCCAAAAGCTTCCTCTGGACTGATGGGAGGCTGCTGCTCCATGAAGAGACAACTCATGATCCCCTCCCGACCCTCTCTCCAGCCCCTGCACACCCAGGATGGAATTCCCCACTGAGTAGGGGATGTCTGGGGGAAATCTCTTCATGGAAATGGTTGCCCAGTCTTCTTTTTACAGTGGTGGAGTCCCCATCCCTGAGGGATTGGAGAGTGGAGGTGGCCCTTGGGGACACGGTTTGGGGTGGCCTTGGCAGTGCTGGGGGAACTGGGTGGACCCCATGGTCTTGGAGGGCTTTTCCAACCCAAACGGTTCCACCATTCTCTGATTCAACGACTTTCCTAATTTTTTCCTGATGGAAAAACCGTCAGCTTTGAACACAGACTTTGTTTATCTATTTATCTGTTTATCTATTTATCTATTTATCTATTTATCTATTTATCTATTTATTTATTTATTTATTTGATTGATTGATTGATTGATTGATTGATTGATTGAATGGGAGAGGAAAATTTTGGAGTGCCTTTTAACCTCTTCCCAATTAATATTAATTAAAATTGGGTTGGTGCAGGCGGCTGAACGCGGGCACGCTCCTGTCAGCCTGTCTGCACCTCGTGGAACACCCAGCTCATCTGCTGGGCTCCAGCGCCTTCCCTGAGGGAAGGAGCTCTCCATCCACAGGGGATTTCAGCTCAGGGATAACTGGGAAAATGCTTCCAACCCTCCGAGACCGGCCGAAGGAGCTGGTTTGGTGTCCGTGCCTTGGTGATTCCAGGACGGAATCCTCTCCAGGCCTGGCCAGGAATGGTGGCCTGACGGCTCCGGGGCTGTTGGCAGATGGATGCCCCAGGCTCAGGAGCTCTGATCCATCATGGATTCGGAGCAGTGCAGGGAAGGGATGTGCTGGGAGCGGGATCTGCCTGACCGGAGAAGGAATTTGTTTGTTCAGAGGGAACCCAGAGGAAATGAGTCCCTCCAGCTGCTCAGCAGAGCTCCTCTGCAGGGGTGGCAGGTCCAGGGCGGGTATCAAAAGCTTAATCCTGAGCTCATCAGGGCAGGTCGAGGATTAAGGCTTGGAAAAGCACTGGATACCAGTGGTGCTGGGGCCGGAGCCATGGAAGATGGACTGAGCCTGGCCCCTGGCTCAGTTTCCAGTAGGAACGAACTGAAGGGCCACAAGGATGATCCAAAATCTGGAGCCCCTCTGGAGCCAGGCTGGGAGAGCTGGGGGTGCTCAGCTGGAGAAGGGAAGGATCCAGGGAGAGCTCAGAGCCCCTTGCAGGGCCCAAAGGGGCTCCAGGAGAGCTGGAGAGGGACTGGGGACAGGGGATGGAGGGACAGGACACAGGGAATGGCTTCCACTGGGAATCAGGGGAGATTGGGGTGGGATTTTGGGAAGGAATTCCTGGCTGTGAGGGTGGGGAGGGGCTGGGATGGAATTCCCAGAGCAGCTGGGGCTGCCCCTGGATCCCTGGAAGTGCCCAAGGCAGGGCTTGGAGCACCCTGGGACAGTGGGAGGTGTCCCTGCCCTTGGGAGATGAGTTTTAGTGTCCTTCCCATCCCAAAACATTCCAGGATTCCATGGATTGTGCCTGCAGCCATCTGCCACCCTCACGTGCTCGGCACAGGCCCCGACTGTGTCCCCTGGGCCGTGTCCGCGCGGGAACGACCGGAGCCGGCGCTCAGGGATGGTGTCCAGCGAGCAGGAACAAACCCTCACCTGGCCTGAATGGGGTTGGAGCACCACAGAGGATCCCTCCGAGGAGAACCGAGGCCGTGCTGGGAGCCAGGGACAGATCCCATCCCTGGAGGCGCAGCCTGGATGGATCCAACGCGATTAATGGGGAATTTCTGTGAAAACGGCGGAGTTTTCTTTGCCAGCTCATGGAGCAGAACAAAACAACTTTGCAGAGTCTGATTGGGACAGAAAAGCTGGGCTTGCCAAGGCCTGGCCCAGGGCTGGGATCCTCAAACTCAATGGAAACGAGATTTATCAACGCTTTTCTCAGGAGAAACCTTTGCTGACCCTGTTCTTCCCTGTTCCCGCCTATCCAGGGAAAAGAAAAAAGATCAAAACAAAACCCATTTCAGGCAGAAAATGCTTCTCCCCAGAAGGGCAGAGCTGGGGGAGCCTCCCAAAAAACCCTCGGAGGACTTTGCTGCTGTGGTTGGTTTTGGGCAGGAAATGAAATGTTCAGAAATGAAAGCCACGAGGCCGTGAGACATCTCGGGACGGACAGCGACCGATCCTGAGCGGGAATGGAATCACGACCAGGTCGGAATTATCGATTCCCCCGGGGTTTGGCACAGCCAGAAGCAATCTGGGGCGGAAATTTGGGGAGCAAATTAAGTATAACTCTCCTTTAATGGGAATTTATAGGTCATTGAAGGCTCAATGATCTCTATCCAGAGCTATTGGTTTGGGAATCCTTAGGAGGAAAAAACATGAAGGGAAACATCCCAAATTTCTGGCTGGAGAGGAATAAATACCCCGAGGATCTCTTCTTCGGAGGCAAACCACGTGTTGGGAAATGGGCTTCGGAAAAAAAGGATAAATGAGTTTTGGAGGAAGTGGGTGCAGTGGGAATTCTGCTCCGTTGGGTCCTGAGGCGGGGAAAGAGGAATAAAGGCCACTGACGTTAAGCAGTGATGTAGGAGCAAGGAATTTATTGTAATTTGGGGATATACAGCTGAAAAATACAATCAGGGATGTCCAGAGGGGAGGTAGGAGGTCTCTGTGCGCGGAGCTGGAGGCGAGGAAGGAATAACAAGTGGAAAATCATCCTGCCAAAGGCTTGGCTCCCACAAATGGCTTTTCCACCTCCGCTCTCGGGCGAGGAAGGGAAGAGAAATGAGAGAGGAGAGAGGGGAATGCGGCAGAGAGATTGATTTCAGCTTGTCTCTCCCGGAGAAAATGGAGGTGGAACAGCTCCAGAGGCTGCTGGTGCTGCTGGGAGAGGCCTCGAGCTCGGTCCTGCCGCATCAGACTTCTCCCAGAACAAAAAGAGAGGAAGGGAGGTGTTTTTGAGGAGAAGGACCTGGATGAGGCAGAGGTTGAACTGCAGGGGATCACTGTGAGCGCATCGGTTTGAGCAGGAGCTGCTCTCCAAAATAACTTGGGGAACGGGAAGGAAATGGGAAGCGGTGGGGGTTTTGTCAGTGCTTTTAGAGGAGAAGTCAAATCCCTGCCGTCAGTGCTTGGCTGAGGGACTCTATGGGGTATTTTTAAGGTAAAAATGGTGGGTTTAAGGGAAATATTCAAGGATGAGAAACTGGATGCGGTTTGGAGCAACCTGTTCTGGTGGAAGGCGCCCCTTGGTTTGGCTCGATGGCCTCGGAACGTCCCTCCCAACCCAAACCAATCCATGATTCTGTGAAATTCCAAGCTAAAACCAAAGATTTCGTTCCCCGTGGCCTGGAATAACAGGATTGAATGGACCTATTCCCGTTCCAATTACAGCACTTCCATGTGTGAATTATATTTTTAATAACCTTTTCCTTCGCTCTACCACAGAGCGCAGGAAGAAGTAAAACTGCCCATCAAAAAGTTTTTTTTTAATTGAGGCGGTTTTTAATTGATGGCTTCACGTGGCTCCAGCTACTGCCGTCCCTCCCTGAATGGGAATGCGAGGCTTAAAAAGCTCTTTCCAAAATATTTGTCTGGCCTTCTTATGAATATCTTAATTAAAGGGGATTAGGGAATCACGTCCCAGCGCTCCAGGGGGGCAAAGTTTGGAACTGCGACTTTCAGATGGGTCTTTTCAAACTGTTAATTGGACGATGCTTAATTACGGTCCGGGCTTTTCCAGGAATTAATACTTGGAGAGATTTAATATCCTGCTCCAATAGTCCTGATGCCTCAGCCAGTGTGTGGAGGCCTGGGAAGGCCATGGGAGGATTTTCTTTGAGGAAAAGTTTCAGCATTGTATTTTTCTCGTTATTCTGTGCTCTGGGCACCGCGTGTCCCACGTGGACGACCAAAAGCCACCCCGTTTTCCCCCTTGGATGTGTCATTTTTCTCAAGCCTGGAATCCTGGGGAAAGCTTTCCCATTTCCGAAGCTGGGCGTTGATCAGGAGTTAATTCCAGAGCCGGGGAACACCCGAAGGTCGGCTCGGAGGGTTGTTTGTTGTTCCTGCTCGGATCAAACACGGCTCTGCTTCCCTTCGTGCCGCTCCAGCTTCTCCTCCACTTACTAAAAATAGTGGAAAACATTCCGGTGAACAATGGCGCCGAGGGATTCGCTTTGCTCCCCCCAAGAGCGAGCTTCTGTAGAGGAATATTGTTTCTTAATTAATCATTTATCCACTTCATTAGGTGTTGTCAGCAGCGGAATGAGAAATGGGGCTGCTGAGATGAGGCACGTTTGGATTTGTTTTGTTTTCCGGGGAGCTGGAGATCATTTCAAGGAGCAGCTCTGTCGGGAACGCTGAAAACGGGGAGTTTGGGATGAGCAGAGCCTGGGCTGGCGTCGGGGTTTAATTCGGGGTTTAATTCAGGATGGGGAGCTGCTGGAGAGAGGCTGGAAGGGCCACGAGGATGCTGCAGGATCTGGAGCCAGGCTGGGAGAGGTGGGGCTGCTCACCTGGGGAGAGGAAGGATCCAGGGAGAGCTCAGAGCCCCTTCCAGGGCCCAAAGGGGCTCCAGGAGGGCTGGAGAGGGGCTGGGGACAGGGGATGGAGGGCCAGGACACAGGGAATGGCTTCCCACTGGGAAAGGGGAGATTGGGGTGGGATATTGGGCAGAAATTCTTCCTTTTGAGGGTGGGGGGGGGCTGGGATGGAATTCCCAGAGCAGCTGTGGCTGCCCCGGGATCCCTGGCAGTGCCCAAGGCCGGGCTGGAGCACCCTGGGACAGTGGGAGGTGTCCCTGCCATGGCAGGGGTGGGGCTGGATGGGCTTTGTGACATTTCCCTCTCGCCTTCCCCTTCAGAGGGATCCTCCTCCCCCTCGGAGGGGCTGAGCAGGTGCTCCTCCTCCCCTCTCTCTCCTCCTGCCACACCCAGCACTGATTTCCCCATTCCCGATGCCGCGTCCATCGGGATCAAAGCTCTGACGGGCCGAGGGTGGGAAACCCCTCGGGAAGAGTCCCAGGTGGGAACGGTGGCAACTCCAGCCCTTCCCTGGAATCCTGGTCAGGAATAACGGGGGCGGCTCTGACACGGTCCCTGGCAGCTCCTCCTGTTCCTGTGGTCACCTCTCAGGAACCAAAATCCCTTCTCCTGATTAATTCCCCCCTTTTGGGTTTGCTGCTCCTGTCACTCCCTCAATCCCTCTGTGACACAGACGTGAAATCCACCTGACTGAACAGAAACTCAACAAGAGGATGGCCCAAAGGACAAACTCCGGGGGAAAAAAAAGGAAGAAATGGACAAAAATGAACCTCTAAGGCCCAGAGTCCATTCAGCGGTTTTACATTTCCTTAATGATCATCTGGGTTTGGTTTTATGCGTGGGAATGAAAAGGCTGTGGAACAAATGGAGCATGGGACGGCTCGGTGTGCATCCATCAGCAGCAATTCCTCCTCGCTCCGTGGATCCCAGCCTCACGTACAGCGGCGGGAGCTGAGCACACTGCATTGATTAGAACCAATTAGGAACCCTTTTCTAACTAAATAAAGAATTCTTATTCACTGCGGGTTTTGATCATCTCAAAAGTCCTCATTTCAAACTCAAAACGGAGCAACTTTGACCCAGGAGAATCTGGGATGTATTTTTAAAGAATCAAAGCCGGAGAATATGGAAAGATGATTTAAAGCAAACGGAATAAACGAGGGATTTATCACCAGCGTTTGCTCCTTTCTGTGCGATTCCCAGCCTTGTGAAGGGTGCACAGCTCAGGAAAATGCTCATTTCTTCCTGGAAAGGAACGAGGTGGAGAAGGGATGGTCCTGGGAAAGGGTTTCGCAGAAAGGGCAGTTTCAGGGAAGGGAAGTTTCAGGGAAGGGAAGTTTCAGGGAAGTTTCAGGGAAGTTTCAGGGAAGTTTCAGGGAAG
>WEIT01012695.1:17453-40730 GCA_013389985.1 Dryoscopus gambensis | reverse complement strand
ACTTTCATGAAAAAAACTACAGTAGAAGTCAACAAGTCCTAGCTCGAGACATGTCGAGTTAGTCATGGTTCAAAATGTTGAAATATACAGTGGATTCAAAAAAAGGGTGTACAGTCAGTGCAGCTTAAAAAATCCAATAAACGCCTCTTTTGGAGACATTTAGCTACAAAGGTTCCCACCCTGAGCAAGATACCAGTTGCGCAAACAATGCCACACAAAACTATCTCACCTGTTGAAACAGGAACTCTAAAAGCCTTCACAAGGCAAATGCACACCTTTGCGTGGATCTGGAGNCTCAGCTGCTTATACCATGCAAGAGAAGAGAATAAGAATTAATTGCAAATTAAAAATATGAAATGTTTTTGAAAACTGGTCAAGAGTTAAATCTGTTTTCCCCCGACTATTATAAGTGTCTGGATTATTTTTTCCCCACTAACAGAGAGAACAACCAACTAATTAAAACTTAAGTTATTTTTAAACACCAAGTGTAAGTCCAGAATCACCTTCAAGTTACTTCATTTCAAATACATAATGACACAGTCATTATATATGTCACCTGTACCAACACAAGAATATTTATCCTGTGTGAAATGATACAGTAATCAAATGTCAGTAAATTAACTGTAGTTGCACCCATAATTGTGGTTTCTTNAAGGTTCCCACCCTGAGCAAGATACCAGTTGCGCAAACAATGCCACACAAAACTATCTCACCTGTTGAAACAGGAACTCTAAAAGCCTTCACAAGGCAAATGCACACCTTTGCGTGGATCTGGAGAGCAAAAACCAGGACAGCTTTGCCACAAACCCAAACTGGAGCATCTCTTTTCAAGAAGCAGCCTTCCCCCTCCACCATTTCTGAAGTTGATCTTCTATACAGCCATCTTGAATGTCAGGCTCACTCAAACACCATCCTTGCTCCCAGAGGAAGGGCTGTAGTTAGTGATGAACTTCCATGTTAACATCCAGTTTTTGCTGCTTCAGATTGAGTAATCCAGTTTACATAATACTGACAATTTATTTTCAGCTTGTCTAGTCATTTGGGCCAGCAGCTGCTTACTGCACATTTGAGAGGAGGTTCTGGAGAGAAGCTACAGTTAAACTTCCAGTTTACTGAATGGCACTCATGCCTTTACATTCCTTAATGTTTTGGTCCTAATTTAATAAAGTATTTGGCTTCTGTTGGATTGAGCCAACATATTGAACAATGTAATAGTTACTCAAGCTCTTCAGGAGCAGTTCTGAAATTTAAGTACCAACAACCATGCCGACATTGAAAAACTGAGATCAGTTTTTCCTTTTATAAACAATTTTAAGTTTTATCAAATTTACTTTTTCTTCAGTACTTAAGATGCCAGTAGGCAGTGTCAAATGACAAAGCTGAAACCCTAAAAGTCATCTGGGTATGTACAGAGCATACTTTTAGAGGCCGATTAGGTATTCATATGCAAATAGTAAGTGTACACTAATACATGCAATGTAATTGCTAACACTAATTTTGTAGTAACAGCTTTGAGACACTGATTGTGACATTATAGTTCTTAGTGAGCTATCCATGCAGCAAGGTATGCATTTCCTATAAAATACTACTAAAAATCCCTATATTTAAAATCTTAAAATTTGCAATACAATCAACTTTTATATAGTGCCTCAGCATATATATGATTGCTACTGTGTACAGAATTTTATACTATCTTAGTAGAAAATATTTACAATAAATTGGCCTCTTCCTTCATCTAAGTTTTCCTCTGGGTCCTATGTACTGTACAGTTTCATTTATCCAAAAGAGGCTGTACTCCTCTAACGCCCTGTTCTTAATTTTGCAACAATCATAGCTGCCAGCTGTTGTGCATCTGTCATGTGGGGATTCTTTTCCATCACAGAAAGGACAATGCTTGGAGGGAAGATATTGCAAAGGTTCTTGTATGTTTGATACTGATGTTCTGGGATGATATGAGGTTCCCGTGGCTCACCACATATCCCAATCCAGGGATTTCTCCACAGTTGCTCCATCTTTTCAGGCATGCTTCTTACCATTACAGGTTCATAACATGGCTGCATGAGGTTGTTACTCAGTGGATACGAGTGGTAAGTGTAAGAGTCTGATGCACATGGTAATGGATCCCAGCTGGCATGCTGCTCTCGACAGAGAGGTGGTCGTCTCTGCCTTGTAGGGTTACTTTCATAAAGCCGTGAGTCAGAAATACTGTCCATTCTTGTCATCACCAAGGCACGGCTTGGTTGTGCAGTTGATGGATGAACATTTTGAGGCACAGGGTATTCTCCTGGACAACTGGACCGTGCTCCAACAACTGGATGCTGGGCATGTAGGCCTAAGTGGGAAACTGACTGTTTGCGAAGGGATTGCTTAGGCTCTTCAGTTCCATAACTCTGACCTCTATTTAAGGCTTCATGGTAACCATGAGGGAAAGGCTGAAGACGATTTTTCGATGGCAGTCTGTGGCTCTTCACATTGTCTTCTGGACTGGCATCTGCTACACCCAGATACAAGTCATTGTAAGAGGAATAAGAATCATTACTTGTATGGCTTAAGCAATTGTCAGGACAGGGGCTTGAGTTTCTAGAATACATCCCCTGGTCCATATCAGCCCCGTAATAATCTGAGTTACGGATACTACTTATGCTTAAGTTGGAGAAATCACTGAGTAAGGAGTAATAGCCATGGTCCCCCAGTGACTCATATTTGGGGTACTGGTCAATATAGCTAACTGAGGTGCCATGGCTATTGGTGACTAGTATAGGAGGATATTGCACACTGGACATATGTTCCAGTGAGGCTCTCTGATGTACAAACTGTGAGGAACCTGGCACCGGACTGCTTGCAGAACGAGTATTTAATGCACCAGCTGCATGGCTTTTTGGTGGAGGGAGCGTTGGTACACTTAATGCAGAAACCAGAGACGGGACAGAGCTGGCCTCGGACTTCCGGGCTGCTGATAACTTTTCCTCAGGCTCCACAGCTACTGACCTAATGCTTGGATCTGACTGACGTTTTGGGGCAATGCGTTTCACTTCAGAACTGATTTCTCCTTTCGAGCTGGATGGCCCTGTGCCACATTTGGCCAAGGCTCCCTCACTCATAGTTTTCACAGCAGATAATTTGGCACTTATTCGAAGCTCATCCGCTACTGACCTTTGAGGCTGGTTTGCACGTTCTGGGTGGTAATATTTACATTTGTGCCCATAGGTGCACTTTTTACCTGGAAGAAAAGGGTTTTCACGTTAAATAATCCAAAAAGTCACTAATATCACCAGTTGCTATCTTTTTTCTTTATATCTTTCACTACTTTTCAATAGTAGTATTTCTATATTAAACCCCTAAGGAATAACCATGTATTTGATATATACAGGGAGCCACAGACTCTGCTGCCTGTATACATGTATATCTACATTAAAGGCAAGACATACCATTTTTCTTCCTACTGGCTCATGATTTCAAAAATGACAACATACACATAATGCTATATAAAACAAATCAGCTTTAACACAGTTTTATTAATTATGAATCTCCTTCCTTGAATACAAACCAGAATAAAATAGCAAAAAGCTGTATTATCCACAAGGTACATCTGGTAATCCTTAATTTTCTGCTTTTATAAATAACACTGTTTTTATAAATATGTGTATGAAGGGTATAAAAGTGGACATTGTGCTTGGATGGCAACATGAAAATGGTACATTTTCTTGTTCCAGTAATGACAAGATGTTAATTAATTGCTTGCTTCACCTACCTTTAAATGCAACAAATCGATCTGACTTGGCCACTTACCATAAGGACACGGTTGTTTCTTATGTTCAGGAATAACTGGCCTTTTTCTTAAGAAATTTTCAAGGCTTGGACCATGGCGTCCTAAAGGATCATCTGGAGGCATAAATCTAGGGGAAAAGAAATGAAACATGATCAGTTTTTCCTGAGAATGCTGAATTAGCAAATTTACTTATTTTTGAAGAAAAAACCCATACTTGTCATTCACAAAAGAATACATTAGTAGCCGCTCCTCTATGAACTTCTTCCATTCTGGTTTTTCATTTTGAAGATCCCGGTAGTTATCATTTGACACAATGATGCCATCTGAGTCGAAAGCAAGTTTTACTATGAATCGATCATCATAGCAAACTACTCTTCTTCCCTGAACTCTTCGAGATGGGGTGAAAACAAGAATTTTTTCTTTCTCCAATTTACGTAAGATTTCTTGATCTGTAAAATGATTTCAGTTGAGCAGCTTTTAAAAAGTTTTAAAAGAAAGAAATGCAACCTTTGTATTACGAAAATTATTCCACTCTTTTCTGACAAAGTATCTTGCAATTATATTCATACACAGTCCTCATTATAGTTAAAAAACAGATGTGGATTTTATTTCTGAGGTTTCAAAGCACTGAGTAAATATTCAATATTTGAACTTCAAATCCACTCTGTAGCCATGTACCTTTACTCAGTCTTCCTGAACACATCAGGAACTCAGATATTACTGTATTACAACAGCCTTTTTGTTAGCCTAGAGCAAAATGTAAGGACTTTCTATGGGTCAAAACACATGCTGCCTCTTCAGTGTTCAAGATAACCCTATTAACTGAGTCCCTGGCCTGTTACTACTTATTTTATGTTCACCCAGCAAATAAGACTCAGTTCCTGTATGCTCAACGATGTTTGCTAATGGGAAAATTTCGACTACTGCTTCTCAAAAGTGTTGAAATCATCCAATAGTGTTATAAAATCCACATCATTGTTTACACATGCAGATACTTAAAATCTTGTTTCCTCACCAGTGAAACTGTTGTGTTTTCAAACCAACAATTGAGTGCAACATCATCATCACCACATCCAAAGTCCAGCACTGGGACCCATCAGAAACAAGAAAATAATCTTTTTTCTTTCTAACTAAGGGGTCAAAGAAAATCTTGATGTTACCTGTAATTGGTGCATCAGGTCGAGACTGTTCTTTTCTCCATGCAGGTACAAACACAGTGATATCTTTATGTCCTTTTTCCAGAAACCAATCAACAGCTAGTTGAATTCCCCGGCAGGAAAATCCTTCTTTGTTCCCATGGCTGAAGAACATGCAAGTTTTAGAAACAGCAAGGACAAAAGTTACATTGGTTTTGGTTTTTGTTGTGGTGGTTTGGTTGGTTTTTTCCTCTAAAGCTGCCATGGTCAAAGGATATAAGGAAAACAAAGTCTGTAAAGTTTTATTAGGCCTCCTTACATAATTGGAAAAAGACTACTGTACAGAGCTATTCAGCCATCAGATTACAGCAACCCTTCTACTTAAGAGTCTATAAATGGTGAAATTTCACTATCCCCAGACCAAAAGCATGTAAACATGAAGTTTTTCAGTTTTTTCATTTTATTAGCTGACCTAATGAAAAATACCACTTTCCCCAACAAATTGAGCTTACCTTAAGTAGCACCATAAAATGCTATCACAAAAAGAGGAATGAACAATGCTGACTGTCATTGATGATAAGTGCTCTTAAACATCTATAATAATAAAATCTTTTCCTCTGATACTAAACATTCTGCATTTCTTATTAGAATGTTTTATAGGAAAGAAATAATTGTGTCAAAATTGTTTAAGTCCCATCCCCACCAACAATTTTTTTCTGAAACACGCAGGAGTCTCTAAACCAGCACACAATTCAAATAAAAGAGTTTAATTTTTAAAAAGGCCTAAGAATTTTCTGCAAGGGAAAGGAGAAATTTTTAAGAGGTTTGATAGAAACCAAGGAGAATCTTAATTATTAATCTTATTCAATCTCCATCTGCATCATCTATAATTGCAATATTTTTAAGCAGGAAAAGTGCATAAACCTTACACTTTTCCGATATTCTCAATCTGCAGGACAGATTTTGCATCATTAGGAGACTTCCATCATACTAAAATTGTCTTTAAAATCCATAAAATTCTACAGATTATCATTTAAAATTTCACCTCAAAGTTCCTGTTGTTAGTCTTACTGTTGTAGAATGACATCACAGATTACTGTACTATGTTTTCCTGGGCTCAAAACATTACAGAAAGTAACTCTGAAGCAGACCCAAGGCAGAGAGATCTAATATCTTCTGTTTGATTATGGATAACCAGCATAGTCTAAATCCTCACAACTTAAATAATGAATACCAAAGCCACAATATTGCTAAAAGCATTTTCCTTAAATATTTATACAGTTCAGATTTTACAGAATTTAATATCCTTTACAACTTTCAGATGCATATGCATTTTGTTATGAGTTGGACTTGATGATCCTTATGGGTCCCTTATAACTTGAGATAGTCTTATGGTCTTATAAATAAAGCATCAGATATGAACTATGAAACAGTCAGAGTACACACCCTTTTTTCTCCAGTTGCTGCCTGCCACTTTTTCTTAGAAGTAACTCAAGCAGTAGAGATTACAAATTCAACAGGCACAGGAAAAAAAAGGGAAAAAAGTTAAATCCAGCTTTGGCAATATTGGTTTAAAGAACCATCTTACAGATTGATGTAAGCACAACTTGACAGTGGAAAATCCTGTATATAAAATACTGTTACAAGATTTGAAGGGTTTATGTATTTGAAAAGTCAGCATACTCAATACACCTATAAAAATCTGAATTTTCTTAATACATTGAAAAAATTATAATTTATATAGTCAGTTCTTCTAGAGCAGAAGACTGATACTAAAAGAAGTCTATTGCATGAACACTACCTGAAGAAATCTTGGTATCACTGATCACTAAACAGCCTTTTAATAGCTCCCTCATAAAAAAATCATACTTACTCAATGGCAAACAAGTCATTGGCTAGCTGAACTCTGTACTCTACAGACATGTTGAAAAGTGGCATGGGACAGGTATCTCTCCAATTAGTGTTGACCTAAGCAGCCAAGTGTACATAGAATATCCTGAGTCAGAAGGGAACTATAAGGACCATTGAAATCCAACTCCTGACCCCATGCAGGACACCCCAAGAATCCCACCATGTGCCTGAGAGTGTTGTGCAAACGTTTCTTGAACTCAGACAGGCTTAGTGCTGTGACCACTACCCTAGGAAGCCTGTTCCAGTGCTCAACCACCCTCTGGGTGAAAAAGCTTTTTCTAATATCCAACCCAAACCTCCCCTGACTCAGCTTCATGCCATTTCCTGGAGTCCTGTCACTAGTCATGAGAGTGAAGAGATTGCTACCTGCCCCTCCACTTCCCCTCATGAAGATGTTGAAGAGCACAGTGAGGTCCAGGCTGAACAAACCAAGTGACCTCAGTGCTCCTCGTAAGACTTCCCCTCCAGACCCTCCCCCATCCTCATGGTCCTCCTTCGGATGCCCAAAACTGCACACAGTACTCAAGGTGGGGCAAGCAGCATAGGCATGCAGGTCAGCAGGTTTAGCTCATGCATTATCCCTGTTCAGACACAGCTAAATTGCTTTGAATCCTGAGCAGGCTCAATCATCAGGAGCTCAAATACCATGAATTCACTGCATTGCATTAGCATATACTGCATGTCACTTTGGAAAGAACCAAGTTTTCCTACCCTACTTGGTTACTTTCCTTTAATGTCCAGAAGCAATTTTCAGTATTGTTCAAGGACTTCAGAATACTAAACCCATCCACACAAAAGCACACTACAAGTAGATTGCTTGAACAAAAGATTTGAGGCAAGAACTTGGGTTTAAAAGGAGAGCAGGGGAACTGCAATATGGATTATATATAAAGGAATAAGAGCATAATTAAAAGCCTAGGCTAAGGAGTCCATAAAATATATGTATTATCAGTGTAATAGTCTACATGACTTAAAATGACTTTGGCATCACTACTGATTTTTCTCTTAAATATTTTAGTGATTAATTATTTTCAAATATGGTGACAGGGAAACCCACCTCATAGCGACATTGCTTCCATCAATGACAATTGGCCTCAAGTTATCACTGTTATCCACCACTTCGTCTTCCAGTGACAATTCAGGACTTGCTATTTCCTTTGGGCAAGGGCCTCTTGGCACCAGAGTACTAGTGGTACTGCTGGCAGTGCTTTGTCCCTCTGATTCACTTTTGTTGCCAAGTCTTACAAGCTCTGCTAGAACATCATTGATGAGCGCATCTGCTCCCAACTTATTCAGTACAGCCTGGATCTGATCTCCTGCATACCCAAGCTTTAAAGCAAAATCCATTTTAGCTTGGTATTCCTTGTCCAAATTTGTTTTGCATTCATCTAGCTTCAAGTCTTGTGTGATACTGCTCTGTGAAAAACTTGGGCGATCCAAACATGGGGACCGGCAGAGGGGCCGATGCTGTTTGGTGGAAACCTCCTTTTCTCTCCACCGAGTACTGCTTCTGAAGTATGGTTGCTCAGGCTCACTTTCTGAGCTCGTCCATTCCTCAGATTCAGCACTGCATTCCCCCGCGTCTTGTTCCACATTTCTGTCTTCTCTGGAGTGCCTCTTCTCCATTTTCAGTTTCCCTACCATAGACCAGGCCGTCATCACGTTCAACTTCCAACCAGAGCACTCAGTTCTCTTTCACTTCCAAAGCCACCTGGAATTCATGCTCAGTTGCATCATGTTGGCCAATTAAAAGCTTACACAAGGCTGGAGCTAATTTGCCTTGCTTACTATATTCTGGCATAAGCAACACCAACATGAAGTTCCTTAAAAAAAAGAAAAAAAAATTAAAAATTAGGTTTTGATCAATTCTGCAAAATACTCAACTACAACGATTTTGTTTACAAGTTGGTAGATGTCCCCAGTCATTCACATTTCTATGTAAACTGATTATAATAAAGCATATAATTACATTGTCTCTGTAATCACAAATAAAACTCTCCTTACCTCCCCCAGTTACTCTACCTACAAAAAATATGACAATTCCCACAAAATAAATGTAGAGCTGAAACAAATGGATTATCTCAGTAACACTTAAAGATAATGAAACAGAAAAGGGTGAGCCGCCATTTCCACTAGAAACCTGTCTTCTACTGCAAGAACAGCCTGTCTACATTAGGAACAACTGTGCAGTGTTCCAGTATGCATAAAATTTAACACAAACCATTTCAGCCGCTTTCAGTAAGGGTTTACTATCAGGACCAACAAGTTTACCTAGCAAAAGTATCTTCTGGAAAGCAATACAGACACTTAACAAAATATTATAACCCACAAAAGAAAATTAAAAGCATCAGCAGTGAGCATGTAAGTCAAAGCTTATTCATTCAAAATTTTCATATCCTTTTGGTTTTAGGTAATAAGATGCTGAAAATCACAGCACCTAATATACCACTCACAGAATGGCCTCTTCACCATTTGTGAGAGACTATCCCTAATTACTTTGGGACAATTTACAGGTGTTTCCCTGATGCCTCCTAGAGTGCTGGTGTTTCCTGGTTCCTCTCCGACACTCAGGAGCATATCCCTTCCCCCGATGAATCTAGTTCAAAGCTCTGCTAATAAGTCTTAGAAAGGTTTCTTTCTTGACTATTTCCCTACATTAAATGGTGGGGTTTTGTTGCCCATGGGAATATTTCAGAGAACAACAGGTCTAGAAGAGTGATCAAATTTGATAAGCAAAACCATAAAAATGTCAAAGGAACTCTGAGACAGGTCCACATTGGCCTAACAACAACCAAACCCCGTAAAATTGTCTTGAAGTGAAACAAAGATTATTAACCTGCAAACCCTTTAAACAGTAATGTATAATTACTGTAAACAGGCAAAACAGTAACATTCTACCAGACTGCACTCCAAGTCATGCAAACAAAAATGTACACAGATGCAGAGACAGCTGCTCAAAAGCCTAATTTCCTTAGGAAAATGCTAATCACTCCTACCTTAAAAAACCCCTAAAAGGTCAAGTTTTGACCCAATCAACACTATTTTTTAATAAAAAAGAACCATATTTTTTCATTTTTTCATATATTCATATTATATTTATATTTGTCAGCCTGGAGAAAAGGAAGGTCAGGGGAGACTCTCTACAACTGCCTGAAAGGAGGTTGTAGCCAGGTGGAGGTCAGTCTTTTCTCCTAGGCAACCAGCAACAGGACAAGAAGAAATGGCCTCAAGCTGTGCCACGGGAGGTTTAGGTTGGACATCAGGAAGAATTTCTTCACAGAAAGGGTTGCCAAGCATTGGATTTGACTGTCCAGGGAGCCAGTGGAGTCACCATCCACAGAGATGTTCAAGAAACAACCAGATGTGGCACTCAGTAAGGTGGGGACCGGTCAAAGGCTGGACTTGATCCTGGAGGTCTTTTCCAACCTAAATGATTCTGTGATAGTCTAAGTCCTTTATGCCATATGAAACAAAAACACAGTTTCCCTGCTTTTGAATGGAAGTTCCAATCTTGACTACTTAGGTTTAAGTTAGACTTAAAAAACTGCTGTTCTTTCATGTTATTTATTCAAAGAGTATCCCTCTAAATGCTTAGATATTATTTTTACAGTACTCTCTATTTTTATTCTAAGTGATTTTTTTCTCACACAGCACTAATAGCAGTATATTTACAACCCAAGTACTTGCCAACATAGATGTATTAATAGCTTAACCTGGAATGGATTTTAATTAGGTCTCATGTATAACCTGGTACCCTGCCAAAACTTTAAAAAAAAAAAAAAAAAAATTGAAAAAAAATTATATATAAAAATGATCATAAAAGAAGGCTAAAAAACAGGTTATCAGCACACAGCACCCACAGCTTACAAAATACTGCAATGAAGGAACGCTTTGCAATACATGCAGTAAGATTAATTTTTTTCACATTATTGAGACTGTACTGCTTTGGCACTGGACAAAGAACAGCATGATTCTGTTCATCCAAGTTTAAAGAGCTCCATTATTCTTTCTCAGTTGTCAGCCCTCTAAACACAGTGTCACAAGCATGTTTTTGGCTTTTGTTAAACTTATCATCTTGAAACCTCCATTCTCTCCCCTGACCCCTACAATGCCTTTGATGCCTCTCCAGACTGTCCAAGTCATATGCAATCACAAAACAGTTTTTCCTTGCATGCCCCAAGTGCATCCCATACTCCTCCCTCCATCTGTGAGATGGCCCAGCCAGTCTCGACCCCCAGACTGTCACCCCCATAGCACAGTGCTGGTGGCTGTCCTATGACAGCCCCCAGAGAAGCCTGTACTAGGCCACCACTTCTCTATGTAATTGGAGTTCTCCTGCTGGCAATTGTAATCCCAAGCTCCTTTGTGGTTTTGAAGATGAGTTTTTATCACACTCTGTAACAGTTTATTACAAACATTTCAGGCAAGATGCATTTTTATTACAATGTGTAGATAAATATCTACATTTTCGCTACTTGAACTTCTTAAGGTAATTTGTTACAAGTCTTTCTTTACAAAGTCTTCCATACAGCTGAATGAACTGTGACTGAGAAGACAATCAAATTATATTCTAGCATTATAATAAATAATAGATTAGAAAAGGTTCAAACAGCAAAAGCTTGATACACGCAAAAAAATTATATTGCGGTTCTTAAATATAAAATTAAATATTAATTGAATATTACACACATTTCTCAAATATCATGTTGTGCCCAAACACTGTAATTTTAGCTTTATTTGAAAAAATATATAATAAAGTGCAAAATGCAAAACTACAATGTAAAGAATTCAACATCTGAAATAATGTACCCTTGTTATTGAGTTTAAAGCCTATCTTTGTTACTAGTAACTGTACAGAGTACACATTTCATGTACTGCCTTTAAATCTTTGAACTTCGGCTAAAGCTATATGTACTCAATTTCTTTTCTAACAATGACTTAATGGCTTAACTTTTTTAGTTGGCCAAATCACCACTATATTTTTCTACCAAAAAAGAAAAGAGAAGTGACAGTCTGCATGTAATATACATAATTTGTATACATACAGTCTGAAAGAAAATATGTGCAAAAATATAAAACTTTTTTTTTAAATAAAAGACTATTTGGTAGTTTATATTTTCCACATCCAAATGAAAACAACTCCTGGCTATTAATATTCTCCTGTTTCCCCCTTGAAGTGACAAATTCCATCATTTCTTTGATATGTGTAAAAACAAGCACCACAATTATAGCCACATCTCCAGGAGTACTTCCGGTCAGCAGCAACATATTTAAGCAATTAACTCACTGGCATTTAGACTAAAAAAAAAACCCACAAACAACAACACTATAACTTGTTTGTTTATGTGTTTTTCCACACTGTACTTCTCAGAAATTCAAACATCATCTTGAAGAGTACTGACAAGAACAGAGAATTTTTTTCCTTTCTGAGCTATATTATTTAGCAGTGGCAGTACAGCTGTACCTAGGGATCTCTATCAGTTCCTAGCCTATTCTAACTACATAGTGCCTTGCACAATGAATATACAATCTGAATTATGATGACAGGCTGGAATATCAGAAAAACCACATGGAACAGTTTTGTATTGTTTGACCAGGCACCTTTAGAACGTAGTACTTTGTGAGCACACTAAGAGAGTTTATGCAGGGAAAAAACTCACTAATTATCAGTTAATAGAGGTATCATTGTGAATAATTTTCCACTTTTTTGTTTTCTTACTGCTTATACTCAATACTTTTTAAAGTTAGTCTAGATGCACTAAGGAGTTAACACAGTGGGTTAAATTAAATTTTTTTAGAAATCTTCTTACAACCAAACTCAGAACAAAAATTAAAAAACATAAATAAATTGAGTAGTGCTTGATTTTGCTGACAAGTACGGAATTGAGAAACAAGTCAGAAAAGTTTTTCAAAGATGGAATCAAACCTCATCTTGCAGATCATGAACAGCAACATTTTATCACTGAAATGTCAGCATTTGTTTATTATGAGTTACATTCCCCCCAAAGGCAGCTAAATATGAACATACACTTAAGGAAACAAAAGAAAGCTATTACGAATTTCTAATTTAAAGCTATTACAACTCAGAAATACAGACACTGCAGCTTTAAAATTTTAATTCTCATGATGCTTGCTGCTAAGCAACCAACCAAGTTTTCTTCCTAAACATCTCTTTCAGCACAGTCACAAGCAACTACTAGAACTGATAATGTGATTCAGAAAAAGGAGTCAGACAAAATCATGTATATTTTGTTCATAAGGGGCCAAACTGAAAGCACCTCTTCAACTTTGATGGTATTAAAACAGAAAGAATATATCTGCACAGTAATAAAGTACTGTAGTAGAAATGAAACCACTTGCAGATTATTCAACGATTACCATTCAAATAAAAAATGGCTATTAAAGGGCTGTTGCTAGAAATACTCAATTCAAAGACTGTTCATTTCAGCAGGACCAACAGAAACTAAGGTAAAAGAATGGATTGAACAGCTTCTTTTGGTCCATTATGGCACTATCTTTCCATCATCTCAGTGTGCTCTGAGCCATGCCCTTCAAAGGCACAATTATATGATACACACATCTACTTTGAAGAACAACCTTTAAATGAAACATTTAATTAACTCCTTTCACCAACTCTGAAGCATTTTTACTTTTTTTCTGTCATTGCAGATACTAAAATGCAAAACAAAACAAACCCAACTCATGTATTTTCTCAAATATCTCTCTTACCTGGATGAGAAATACTTAATAAGGATTCTATAGTATTTATTTTAAGGAGGGATAGGTTTGTTTGTTTTCCCTTGTGTACTTTTAAAATACAAGTAGCTAATCAGTGATTTTTTTTTAATAACTCACCCCCCACCCCCAAAAAAAATCTAAATGAAAAATGACATGTGAAATAGTAACATCTGGGGGAGTTTCACATGCACAGCATCTCCTTTTGTATTTCTTAAACTGTCTATATAAGCCAAACTAAACCAAGGAAACAACTTGACAATCATTTTTTTTAAATGGCCTATTTTTTATTAAGAAAATTAAGTTATTCCCTCCATGGCTTCAGCAGGAATTTTAATGTCTTAGTGTCTCTTGTACTCTTCATTTCACTAACTTATCATTAGCATGCACCTATGTGTAGAAGGAAGAGGTATCTTTCTGGAAGAAGGCTGTTCTAAACAACAGCCAAGCCTTTGATTACTGTGGTTGTTTCTACATGATCAGAAGCTGACCAAAGTACACAAAGACATCAATCCAAACTAATTTTCATGTAGCCAGTTCTGACAGTAAGAGCAATACAGACCTCAACAGCAATCGAGTGAATGAATTGAGATCATTATCATGATCCCAGGTTACTTGTTCTACAACACATGAACAAATGAAACCCAATCTATCACCTTCACAGCTAAAAAATTGACTGGGCTGGTATACCATATATGTACAGCTATGCTTCATTATTAGAATGTACACAGTGCATAAGCCTACTAACAGAAAAGCTGACAACTTCCTTGTTAACACACATACCAACTATTGTCTAAAGAGTCTAAACCCATGGAAACAATATAAGTAAAGACAAGGAGAGAGAGAAGTATTTTTAAAAATTATATTAAATTGTGTTGAGGGACACTACAATCAACAGGAGGACCTCCAGTGTTGTACTGTGCTACAGCACAGACCAGTGGTTACTCTAAAGAACTCTAAAGCACTTCCCAAGTATGTTTTTCTGAGAACTTCCCCAACACATGACTAATTGACATTTTAAAGACATTATTATTTGAGCCTGTAGTGCACACACACACAAAACCCCAACAAACCAACCAGCACCAAAATGCATTGCACATGTCTTCAGGAATGTGACAGAACAGAATTTGTTAGGCAGTAGTTTTTGTCAGAGGACATAGACCAGAAGTAGCTCAAGATACATAGATGGCCCTGGATTTTGGATTAGCCCTTGATTTTGAAATCACTACATTTCTACAGCTTATGAAGAAAGCAACATGGTTCAACACAGTGTTTTCATGGCATTGAAGACACAACTATCTTGTTGTATTCTTATCTGAGGAGCAGCACAGATATCACACATTGCTGCCTGCTGCTTTGAATATTTTCGGAGGTAGTGAACTATTTTATCTACTAAGAAAGTGCTCAAATCTGACAAAGTATATGAGTCACAAATAAAACCGGTAGCTTTTCCTTATTTTAATTATACACTTAGGTGGTACACATCTGCTGGGACAGATTCACAAATGAAGAAAAGCAGAGTAATATTCTAAAATTAACATTTGGGTATTTCAGAAGGAATTTAAAAAAAGGAAGACTTGTGCTGCATGACATTATAGGTAATTATCTCTTGTCCTTAATAAAAAGGCAAAGAGCTGGAGATTAATAGCATTTTGCCTGTGTGTACGTACACCTTGAACAACTAGATTTTCATACTTATCATTATTTTAAGCAGAGGTAACAAGAATACATTACAGCTTACATATGCATATCATAATAACAAATATGTTTCAGTTCAACAGGAATTAACCACTGTCACCAATTTATTTTTTGAACCTTAGAATGAACTATTTTCACTACGTAGCAAATGTGGTAGCTTATCATATTTAATTCTCATTTACTGTGTCAAATGTTGCATGACTGCAGGAAAATAGGACATACAGGCTTTTTAGAAAATTTTCCTATTTAAGTTGGCCATTTGGAAATTAAAGTGACTCCAAAATTTGATGCTTTTAGAAAATGACAACATTCACAATTTGTAGTCACAGTTTAAAACTGTATTTTACATACATTTTATGTGTAGCATATATAATCTGATATAGCTTCCTTAAAAAGTCCAAAATACGTCTACGTGAAGGAAAACAAGTATATCAGGCTTTAAAAGCAGCTGCTTTCTGATGCAAATATTTGGCATAACAGTGCTTACAGTATTTTGCTTGCAGAGCAGCGAGGAGTCCCATTTAAAAGGAATACTCTAATTTTAAGATGCTTAAAATGAACACATGTTGAAATAGTTCTTGTACTTTTTAATTTAATAAATTAGATATGGTCTAAAGTAAGATCTGAGGACAGATCTGCAGCTCATTTATACATTTAGAGACATGTATAACAGTATTCACAAAATATGCACCAAGTCAAGTAGCATTTTTAACAGAAGTGTTAAAATGGCAGATCAAACTTTTCAGTCCCTTGATAAGTAGAGTCATATAAATGACAGCATTTTGATTCAGTTTAATGGATTTTTTTTTTCTTATCTTACTATGCAATGTCAGTCAACACATTCCTGGGAAGTCTCAACACTGTCATTTTGATGAACAGAGAAACCTTAAATTTACACAAATCAAAGGCCTAATATTGAATAGTCTTTTACCAAGTGAAACTCAGTACAATATCAAGAAAAATATTTTACTTTTTTTACTCATTTTCACTTCTCTGAAATAAAACACTAATATACATTAAATCTAAAGTAAAGTACTAGCAGTTTACACCAGCAGTGAACACCTTGTCCTTAAAATTAATATTAAAACAGCAATTGAAAAATAGCCTGCTAGCTANATGCTGATGGAACACTTGTAATAGTAGGAAAAGTTCAGTTGTGCAGAGAGGGCTGAATTTAAGGAATTCGTACACTAGAATATACAGAACTAGAAATTACTTTAGAAATACCACTAGGCTTTACCTTTCTTCTTACTGGGCCTACATGTGTCTTGTCTACACTGAACAGTGATGGAAAAAAAATCCATCATATGCACACACAAATAAATACAGCTAGATAGATATGCCCATATATATATACACGTGAGTTCTGATTCTGTCAGTGTATCACTTGATACATTTCACAGATCAGTTCAGAAAAGTGAAATAGAGCTCTTCTTTCCCAAATGCTGCAAACACTTAGAAGGTTGGTTGTTCTCATTCCTCACCAAGCTCTAGCCCACTGTTCCTGAGATCCCTTTACCACAGGTGGCTCAGTTTAAGAAAGTTATGAATGCTGTTTGAGAACTATGGAAATGCAGGGCTCTGCCAATGAAGTAAAGTAAGCCAGTGAGTTAGCAGATCGAGTAATTTTCAAACATCATGAGAACATCGAGTGGGTATTAAAAACTAGATTCATGAAATCATGCCATAGACTCTTCACCGAAACACCTAATTAACTAGAACAATTCTACTTGTTCATGACTCCTGGAGTATGAAGAAGCTGATGGACTCACCATGACAGCTGAAAAGGAGATTAAGTGAGAATTTTTTGAGGGTGGAATTAGTTTGTTTTTTAAACACAGATCAAGTTTACAGTGCACCTCAAAAAAATAATTGGACCTGTGCAAAGGGGAACAGCATCCTGCAACACAAAGGCAAGAAAGAACCATCATGGTAGACAAAAATATATAAGCATTGTCACGCAAGAAAATAATTGTGCAACTACCACCCTAAGAACCTAAGTTTCTCACTTTTCTTTTCAACACTGCTGAATGTAAGTTATTGATGTTTGGCTGGATTACTGAACAGGACATCAGAGAGTGCCAGTATCCTTCTGCAATGACAAGATTTTCAGTTGAATTAAATTCAAGAGCCACTCCTTACTTCCCAGACTGCGAAAAGGCACAACTCTGCCTTTTAATGGTCTTTTTATTTCAGGAAAATTAGATTAAATACTGTATTTCTAGTGATGATGACTGGAAGAACATCCCATATTTGCAACTGAGTTGCCAGAGGTTTCAAATTTAGACTTTTTTTTTATTATTTTTGGCTGACCTCGATGAAAACTTCCTCATTCCGTTTAGCAGAAATTGTACTGAGTTACTGTGTTACTATGCTCAACCTCCCGATAACAAGCAAGAAACTAAACAGAAAAGCAGAGTACTTTGCTGCATTGGAAATAAGACTTCAAAGAAGGTGCTCAGAACTTCATTTTTCTAACTCTGTTCAAACTGTAGATTTGTACATCACAAATACTAGGTGCTTGCCCTGCAGGATTGACAAGAGTATGAACATCTGTGGCACTTTTCTGTGGTTAATCTTTTATAAAGGATTCATAAATTAACCTAGAGACCATTTTAGAAAATGACAGGAACAGAAAAATATGAACCTACCAAGAGACACCAGGGAAATAAGAACAAGCATTTTGACTAGCTATAAGTTGGAGAAATCATAGCTATTTCTGAAAACCCAAAATAAAGCCTGTGAAATACTATGATCACAGTAGATTTGGAACATTAAATAAAACAATGTTTTCTTTGCTATGCAAATGTGCGATTAATCCCCTGGCCCAGATCTACAGCTTTTACCAAATCTAAACTTACCAAGAAGTCATTTTGCTTTGATGATGACTACAGGATTTAACTCAAACCATATGACAGAAACAATACCATAGAATAGAAAACTTGGTAGGAAACTATCCATTTTCACTGCACTCTCAGCATATTGTGCAGCTTTGTTAAGACTGAAAAATGGTTCTAAAAAACTTCAGTAACACCTCAATGTTTGAGGTACTTCAAATTTACTTCAGAAAATATTTTAAGTGATCACTGATATATTTATTGGACTATACATAAAAGCAAGCTGTGTCTAGCATGTCACATAGAGAACTTGAAATCGCTTGTGAAGCAGTGAACAGGGGAAATTTAGGTTGGATATTAGGAAAAGGTTCTTCTCCTGAGGGTGATCAGGCACTGGAACAGACTTTCCAGTGCAGTGGTCATGGTACCAAGCCTCAGAGCTCAAGGAGCCTTCGGACAACACTCTCAGGCACATGGCAGGACCTTCGGGTGAAGGGCCAAGAGCTGGACTTTGATGATCCTTGTAGATCCCTTCCAACTCAGGATATTCTATCATTCTATGAACTACAAACCAAGTGTGAACTGAAGAGAAATGCAAAAGTAGTATAAAATTTAAGCACCTTGCCTCAAACTTCACTAATTTTGTCACACTCCTAAGTATGAATTCAAAAGGACAGGATGGACATAGTTGGAAGTATAAATAGAGGAAGCAGCATTTTAGCTCTTTCTTAAGATACATGATTGCTGTTTAGAGTTAACCCAACCTAGAAAGAACAGGTAGTGCTGAGCACAAGACAAGTATAAAGTCTGAAGGGAAGGAAATGGAGTATTGCATTAGGTATTTAATCATATTTTCTAACACAGAAAAAAAAGGAAATAATTATACAGCAAAAACACATTTAAAAACAGGTGTTCTAACAATAATATATAGTACCCTTTTCCCACCAATCTTCCCTTTCTAATAACCTTAAGGAGCTACAGCCATTGCTACTCGAAAGGTCTGTTGTCCCCACTAAGGCAACATTTACACTTCAGTTGACAACATGACATTTAAAATAAGAGCAGACATGTAACTCCTTAAAGCTTATTTGTGGGCAGTTCCTTATAAACTGAGATGATTTATTTGGATCTGTGACCAAAGGAATACACTAGTTCTCCTAATCCACATTCTGATAGGAGGCCATTTGGTACTACCTACTCTGCAGATATAAATGACTCATTAATGCTCTGCAAAGAGAAAAAAAAGTTGTGATTGCAGCTAAGTCAAAGACACATCAAGGGTGTGATGCATCTTAACTTTCACTAATTCAATTTGTAATTGAATATTTAGAACACTACTTTGACAGACCAAACCAAATGTTCCTTTAACCAAAATTCTCATCCAGAAACAATCTTTGAGAAACCTGAAAAACAAAAGGTATTCTGTTTCTAAAGACCTCATTATACTGGATGGATCCTTACATGCTATGCCATTCAACAAGAGGCAGGATGTACTCACCTGTTAGGACAGAAGCTTCCTGATAAACTGAAACAACCACTTTAGAAACTACTAAAAAAAAATGCCTGAAGCAGAGAAAGACACATCACTCAGTAAGCATCAAACTGTACCTTTATGGAAAGCTGCAAGGGGAGCTTGAAGGCATCTTGTGACTTTGTATTTTCACTCCACTTACCTTGCTTTTGCAAAACCAAAGTCAGTCCATGGCTAATTAAGTCTGCCTTAAGCATGGTGTGGGACTAAGTGATGTCCTGAAGGAGGTCCAATGCAAACTAATTCTTTTATGCTAAGATTCCTTTATTCATATAATGGCAACACTGCTCATTTCCAAGGTGAAGAAGATGGAAAGTCATTATAAAGAAGACAAGAGAAAAAGCCTACCACTTTGCTTTTGAAAATGAAAACTGCAAATCTCTATGCTCCAGCAACTTCATCACCTCCTTTCTAAAGGGAGATCTACCTATGGACAAGACCAGAGGGAGGAAGGTTTTTTGGTGTGATGGATTATTTTGTTTTAGGGAGTGGGGTTTTTGTTTGTTTTTTAAATCAGGACAACCTAGAAATCTGAAAAGGGAGAGACTTGACAAAGAGATGGAAACTAGTATTTGATCTTTAAAACAAAAGAAAAAGCATAGCGTCAGAGGGGGCAATAGCACATGGTTTTAGCTTGAAATTGTCAGATTTCAGTTCTGACTTTATGTGATTTGGCTGAGGTGTCTGCGGGCTCATTAAAGGAGTGTATACTTCTTGTGGACGTCCTCATTAAATATAAGAGTCTAAACCTTTGGCTTTAAGCTAAGGTTGATACTCTGCCCCTGTTACAGCATTCAGTTAAAATAGAAGTTGACTCAGCTATTGAGAACATATATTAATCTTGAAGAGAAGTCTCTCTCCAGATGGAATGAATGCAGAAAGGGGCTCTTAAATTTCAACTACGTAACAAACAAGTAACTTGGCCTATGCTGGGATTTGTAAAACACTTTATTTGTACTGTACAATGATATCCTAGTGAAATTCTAGAAGAGGCCTACAACAAATGATGTAAAGCCTAGGTTTTATTTTGACGTGGTAAATCAATCTGCTTTCTACCTAGCCATGTCCAAAATAACCCCAAAATTTCTTTTCGTAAGAAAATTAAATACAATAGCTACCTTTACGACTCAAAGATATTTAGCTGAAGTGCTTATTTAAATATAGAACACATATATTTGAATCAAAATTGCCAGCTCTTGAAGAGTTTTGCTTATTATGTCCAGTTTCATGAATAAACTGGTCACCTCAGATGAATGAAACTACATCTCAGGAGATGTTATACTGGTTAGCTCTGTACTTCCAAATATGTTTTCTCACTCTGAAATATATATAATACAATACCACGTATCATGGCACCAGACGGCCTAGATCTGTAAAGGTGGTCATGGTATTCTCATTTCCAGATGAATTATCTGAGATACCAGGAATGTATCTTATAAAATATAGCTTAACAACAAAAAGGGACAGTTCACAGGAAGCTAACACCACCCCACATTAACAGATGGTAAAGCATTTTAAAAATACCAGTATTATTGCTCAAACAAGCTTTTAATTTATAATGTCTAGAAAAAATCGCCTTTTAAAATAAAATTACAAAAAAAGAGTTTATATATTTAAAAGTATATATTTGTCCAGCCAGTATATACAATGTCCAGCTCTTCAAAGCCCTTTATGTCTAGAAGATTTCATGATGCAAATGAGGACAGCATTCTCAGGGATATGTAGCATTACAGCCATTTGGGTTCTTGAATTTTTTTTCGCATCATGAGATGGACGAATAAATATATCAAACTAATTTTCAGTGTGGCAACACCTGGGAACTTCTTCCAAGTTTATAAATTGCTTTTCCTCACCTCTCCAAGCACTACTTTCATAACTGAACTTAGATACTGCCTTCCTTATTCCCAAAAGCCCCAGTGCTTCTGCTCTTGAGTCAAGCAGAAAAAAGCTGCAAGAAAAAAATTGCAAGAAGCAATTTGTTTTATTTCTATTATTCAAAGATTTATAGTAGAATTGTAAGTGTTCAACAAAATGACATTTCAGTTGCAAACTGTAAAGTGGCTAGGAAAGTCAAAACCAGCAGGTGTCTAAAATGGAATAATTTGCATTGGAAAAGGTTCCAGAAAGATCAAAGAATAGAAAGCCAGAATTTACCTAATTCACAGCTGCTGACAGTAAGAACTTACTTTCTTACTAGTTCATCAGCATATAAAATGTCACTGGTATCCATTCATCCATCTTAACCCTTTTTCTTGTCATTCTTTTCAAACAGTGAATTCAGGTTTGGTTTAGATTTAGCAGTTAGATTTTCTTTTTTAAAAATACTTTTCATTGAGATCATTCAAATGAAATTGATTTAGGAAGCTTTATGGATTGCTTCCATTAAAACTTGTTAAACATTAGATTATTTTAGAAGGCAAACAGATCCAGAAAATGTCAATAGCGACAGGATTGATATATGGAAAATATGTGACTTTGAAGAAGAAAAGACATATTCCAAAGGCAGCTAAATTACTCTATATTTGAAGATGACCTTGAAATTCCCACTAACCCATTTTTCCATTAAGAAGCAAAAATAATTTTATGAGTGGCACTAGCTAAATGTGTGAAATATACCTTCCAGTCCTGCATACCATAGTTCAGTTATAACATCTGGCAAGCAAAATATATATCTCATCAACAAAGGATACCTCCCATACAAAAAAAAACCTACTTGACAGGCTCTTCCATTTCAATAAATAAACATACCAAGCATAAGAAATCAGATGGACCTGGAATACTGCATTTTCCCAAGCACTCAGAACAACTGATGTGCATAGTGGAAGTTCATAAATGACCAGCATTTTAATATGCCTCCTATTCTTACTTCCCATTTATGGCAACACATGCTAATCACTGCAACACATTACAAGACTAAAAAACAAAAGTAAAACAATATCAGATGTATCTCAGTAAACCCAAATTAATTTAGATTCACATCTATCAGAAGACACAATACAGCTTTTTCAATTTTACTGTTCCACTAGCTTGTGAAGTATACGTCTCTTGTGAAATATAATTTCCAAATGATTTAATCACAATTAGAAAAGCAGACAGCTATGAAAAATAACATTTTCAAATGAACTGATTAAAAAAGTATCTGAAACCTCAAGCATACTGCATGAGTGAGCAGTTTCTTATTCATAGTTGCATTATAAAGCGAAATGGAAGGATGCAAGTTGCAATCATCAGGTATTCTCCACAAAAGTAATTTCCTTTTTTCACCACAAAAAAGCTTGCAATTAATCTTAATTAATGCAAGCTTCTTGCATTGTTCTTTTGTTCAGACACTGAACACTTTCTTAAACAGCGTGCTAACGCAACCCTTTCAATCTCTCCTTGTCGCTTTAAATTACTATATGACACCAGGCGAATTCCCCGTCTCCGTACACAACTGTCCAGGCCGTTTCCCCTGCCCTGCCACAACAGCCCGCTGGCTCTGAGCAAGCTCCCGCAGGCTGTGCGACGACGCTGGCAATGGGTGCCCGCGAAGGCCTCGTGTCCCCTCGCCCAGCATGCGGCTACTGCGGGGCAGGCGGCAGCAACCAAGGGCAGCCGCCCCGCAGCGGGGAGGGACGCGCCAGACCAGGCACCGCCGCTCCCGGTGCACGAAGGGCGGCA
>WEIT01012695.1:5657-16975 GCA_013389985.1 Dryoscopus gambensis | reverse complement strand
CGCAGCCTGCACGCGGCGGCGCGCGCCGGCCTTCCCTCCCCCTCCCGACGCCAGGGGGCACGGGCACGGGCACGGGCACGGGCACGGGCTGACCGCTGGGGAGGACCGAATCGTGGGAGTGAGCCACGAGGTGGCTGTACGGTCGGGCTCCGGAAGAGAATGGGAGAAGGGAGACAATTTCCCTTGGCGTTGTCCCCTAGGGACATTTGATCCCCTTGCTGAAACAGGAGGAGGCGGCTTAGGGAGGGCAGATGGGTGCCAGGTGGTTTATAAAAATATTGTGTTTTCCCAGTTTTGCAGGTCACAGGGTTGGAGGATGAAATAAAGGACATGATCAAATGCAGGTATATTTAGGCATACTTTCGGGGTGGGCCAAGATTAACATAAAGAATTAACATAAGAGTACCATAAAGGTACTTAAACCTTTAGCTAGGTAGGATGCTCTGGCACAGGATTAACAAAAATTTGCAAATACTTTAGGCTTTGCTTAAAACATTGATATTTAAAGACTAGATGCTTTGAAGATCTCAGAGCTAGCATGTAGTTGCTTCCTATCAGTTTCAGTGTTGCTGATGACTACCTTCAGCTTCCCAAAGCATTCTGAAACCAATACCAGCTTTCCCTTAAAATATTAAATACTAGTGCAGTTGGGGTGACCCACTCATAGGAGAAAATCTGGGAAATGTGAAGAATATATTTTGAAAGCTCAAAACCCCAGTGGGACACAGAAAGAATATATTTCCATTTAAGAAACTCAGTAATTTAATGCAAATTTCACAACTTGGGATGCACCACTTTGACTCATCCATTTTCTGATATTTAGGTTTTATAACGTTGCTACACATTCTGCTTATGGTGGTACCTAATACAGCAGTGTATTAACCCAAGTTCAGTTCCGTTGTGTGTTTTACTGGGGGCTCTTCTCCACTAGTCTTTAATCTCTAATATTTCTTTAAAAACTATATATTTCATAAAACATGTTGCACTTTTTAAAAAATGCAGTTAGAATATTAATATTTAATAATTCAGTTATAAGGGCCCTACATTGCATCACTACATCCAGACTTGTAGAATTAATTGCTGTAGCTAGGATGATTATCCAGGGAGAAAAAAAAAAACAACATTCTTCCAGTTGGAATTGTTCTGAACTAGATTTGCTGTCATAATTCTAATATGTGTGGTCTGATGTTTGACTGCTAAATGGAAGCAGCTGGGAGTTTTTGCACAAAAATTCAATCCTGTGCTCAGTGAAGTAGGGGAGTATTTTGTTGGTTTCATTCTGCATAATGCTGCAACTTGTTTTGAAATTTATCTGCCTGTTAGTTTTTGGTTTAAAAAGGATCAAATAGAAACGAGGTTGAATTTTCAGGATCAGCTGAAATATTTTTTCAGTGTCAGTTTAGTGCTTAAGTTCCTTAGCTTTCTTTGAAAAATCTAATCCACATGCTGGGAAAAACTGATTGTTATTTGGATCCCACATATCAAAGTTTGTAAATAGCACCAGAATAGATAATACATACCACTGTGGCGATTTCAGATCATATAAAGAACTGCCAGACCCACTTTGTCTAGGAGAAAAATTGAAACACAGACATTAATACACTTGACCAAAGCTGTGAAGTTGAGTGCTACCAATTTGTATTTACTGGGACTGCAAGTATCAAACTTTGTGACCACTTTGACGTGCTTTGAAATGTGGAGATGTAATATTTTCCCTCCTTTTTTTAAGCATGGAGAGAAAAAGAATTGCTAATGCTTGCAGGCAGGTTTACTTCCTTAGAACTTCCAACTAATTCATAACACTTGGCAAAGTGGTTTTCTTATTGTCATTCAAAGCAGAGTAAAGTAACAAGTTGAACTTGCATTTTTATTTTCTGCCCTCAACCTTTTCGCTTAGCCTGTAAAACCAGAAATTAAAAAATTGGATAAACAGTGCAAAAGTAGGCTGAGATTCTCATCACCCCTTTCAAAGGCATTTTCCTTCTCTACATCTTATCCTCACCCCTGTCTGCTCTTACTCCCGCACTGTCTTAGCAACAAGAGTCGCTGGCTGACTGTAGCTAACTTGTCTTCTACCCCCTCAAACCAATTAGTTCTTCTATTTAAATCATGCATCGAAGAAGCCTGCCCCCTTTGAGCACACAGCTCACTTAGGGCTGAATCCTACAATCTTCAATTTTTAAGGCAGTAAGAGTTTGCAGTTGACTCAAGTTACATGAGGATCAGACCTTTTATGTTCTAATTTCTTTATAAAAGCTGTAGTGTGATGAAGAGGGTGCTGGTGCTATGACTGTTTTCCTTCATCTACCTTTTTCTTTATTTGAAGAACACAACAATAGAGGGGAAAGTCCTTAAATAATGGAGAAAATAACTAAAACATCTTCTATTCACAAAACATCTTCTATTCATAAAACATCTTCTATTCACAAGTACTGCTTATTCCTTATCTGTTCTAGAAAATTGCAAAAATTGGATTTGGTGAGCAATCAGAGCATTAAGTAGAAAACTCAAAGCATCCAGGAGAAAACAGCATTGTAGTAGTAATGACTACAGCATGCCTTTTTGTCAAAACTTTTAATCAAAATCATGAACCCATCAACAGTTTTTTCAGGTATATTTTAACGAAATGCTAAACATTGCACAGATCTCAGAAGGAAGCCTTCTGCTCTTTTTGCACTCCTAACAACCTTTGACATAATGAGGTGTGACAAATTGATTTAAAATGTAGTTGCAGGAAGAAGGCCAGGCAAGCTTTGCTCTGCCTTGTGGGTGTTGTAGTCTTTCTGCATCCTCTCTGCCTGGGCAGCAATAGGAACCTGGACTCTAAGTCCCATAGCTCCCACTAGAGTCTACCGCACAGGCTCAGAGCCCATATGGGAGGAGGGGGTGACTACGTTGTGTCTATTGTATGGTTTTTTGTTTTGGTTTGGTTTTAGTTTTTTTTTTTCCCCTGGCATTTTGCACGTTTCACGGGAGGTGTAAATCGGGGGTAAAAAGCATGGCAGATGAGCAAGAAATAATGTGCAAACTCGAGAGCATCAAGGAGATCAGGTATGTTTGCTTTGTGCCCTATCAGTTACATGAAGCAGCTTTTTCCTCGGGGGAGCGGAGGAGTTGCATCGATCTGGAAGTAGCTATTGTGCTACTGAGGGAACGAAAACTACCGCTGGGTTTACAGTGAGAGCAGAAAATACATTTTTCTAAGCAGGGAGGGAGCATCTGCTGCTGGGAATCGCCGCTGGAATGCGTAGTGAAGGGCGGTAATGGTCGTGCATTTCCAGAGCACTAGCCCTGAGTGATAACACGAGAAGGCGGAGTGCGCGGGTGGGAAGGACTGAGCAGCCCCAGCGCAGCTGGGGGAAGCGGTGTGGAGGCGCGCGTGTCCTAGGGGTTTGTTGGTTTGTTTGTTTGTTGGTTTGTTCGTTTGTTTGTTTGTTTGTTTAAGTCCTTTTAATTAGTCTTTCATGTTCATGAGGCTCTGTGTCCTGAGTCTGTTATTTTGCCCCACTCACTCCCGGGCAGGAGCCTTGTCGGGGTGAGAAAGAAGGGGGATGGCAAGGAAAGCAGTCTGACACCGAAAGCCGAGGGCGGACGTGCCCTCGGCCGGGACAGGGCTGGGCAGCGCTGCAGGCACCGGCGGAGCCCCACCGGGGTGCAGGACATCCATCCATCCATCCATCCATCCGTCCGTCCGTCCGTCCGTCCGTCCGTCCGTCCGTCCGTCCATCCATCCATCCATCCATCCATTCCCCGCGGAGGGCGGTGTTAGGGCCCACCGGGGAGCGGTGGATCCGTGCGGGTGACGAGAGGGGAGCAGCTGAGCCCTAGCGGCTTCTCTGCCCTGCCCTCCCTTTCGGCCGAAGGCGGGGAGGCGACCCCGCGGAGATCTCCCTACCTGCTACTTCTGGCCGCCGCCTGGGGCGCCTGGGGATGGGGACGCACCGGACCGAGGCTTTTTCTGCCGTTCCCTCCTGCCACTAGGCCGGAGCTGCCTCGAGCTGCGGTTCATGCAATGCAAAACACCAGGAATTTGTATATAGCGTCCTTCATAGGGTGAGTTGCAGGATGCTTTGGAAGAAGGGGCTCATGAAAAGCCAGGCACGGTATGGCACGTGCCCACATCGGGGACATTTTTCATAACTTTAGGTAGGACATTTCCACACCTTGGCTTAGGGCACCAATTTTCAGGATTGGGCCTGAGCTGTCTATTTAGTAGGAAGTGGTGCATCCAAAAGCCAAAATACGTTCGACAGGACAGTGATTCTGAATGTAGCTGGGAGGTGGAACGCATGCTGACTGGGTAACCCCAGAGCAATGTGAAGTGTTTTGGGACGTGATAGCCAGAGACGGCTATCAAAGAGAGAGGAGAGGGCTGGCAATGAAAGCGTTACCATCAGCAGTGCATGCAGGTGACCACAGGGATTTCTGGCTGGTTACAGCATCTCTAAGAAGCACACTTTATCCATGGAAGAAGTGAATTAGGCAGCAGAGTATGGGCCTCAGCCTTCTTCACACAATGCCACAAAGATGAACAAAGATCAAGCAAAAATATTTGTCTGTCTAGTGTCCCAAAACTATTTGTAGAAACAGATGTGACAGTGTAAGAACAATGATTTTCTACTCAACTGGTAGACAGGCTCTGTTTTAAAATACAGATCTAAGTATGGCCTACTACAGTTTGTGGTCCAACTATTGTAACACTTAATTTAAATTATTTTTTTCAGTGAGAGCAGTATTTGGAAATTTATAGTGCATTCAGTTTTCTGATCACATATTCCAAGGCCATATATAAACTGCACTTAACAGAATTTTGCTGTTATTTTGTGGCATAAGGTAGTGCAAAGGTCATGTTACTAGCTTTAGTGTACAATGAAGTATCAAAAAAGTTGCTTGAATGTATTTTAAATTTAAAAAAACAATGTGAAGAAGCCAGTCCTACTTGCAACATTGATGTCTATTTTGAGTCACCTTTAACAAAATGTGATCAATTAAACCTATTTATTGAATCCCAAATCTTTTTAAAAGAGCTTACATTCTATAAAGAATTTCCTTCAAAATAAACGTGAGAATTTCTTATGTTGACAGATTCACCTTTGGCAGATGTAGCAGACTTTATTTTAATCTGCATTCCATGTATTCTACAGACAGAGGGGAAAGAAATCTTCATGATCAAAATCAAAGAACTTGCCCATTTGTGTAGTTGATCTCTATCATGTATTAAAGGCAGCTGGGTTTTGAAGGGATGTGGGAATCTGATTTTGAATCTGGAATGTGATATCTCTATCTGTATCTGTAGATAAATACATATAATTTGTAGTCAAGGGAATACTGCTTTCGGTAAACAATTGTATGCCCACAGTCCAAACATATATGCATATGCTTATTTATATGCATTAAATACTTCCACAGAAATAACCCAGTCATAAAATTAAGTAAATACCTAAAGACTCAGTGTTCTGACTGAGAGGAGATAAAAAAGAATGAGGGTGAATTTACTGATGAGAGATGCAGACATATATCATAAATACAAGAGAGAAACAGGACTTTTAAATTTTTTCTGTTTTAAATTTCCTTCATTCATGTTATCCCTGCCTAGACCACCTGCTTCTGAATACCTATTGTAGAAGTTATTTATGATACTGTTTTTATCTCTTGCAGCTTTATAAACTCCTGAAGTGAGAGAGGGAAAAACCCAGGTCATATTACTAGCTATGACACTTGGAATATGTAGCCATAATTAATTGTCCAAGTGACTGACTCTGCTTTCTGCCATGCTCTGTTAAAACCTGACAACACTCTTATTAATTTCATAATTCAATACAAGAATTCTCCTACCTCTGAAAAGCTCAGCAAAAGAGCTGGGATTAGAATTTAGTATTATTCTCCTTGTACCTCACCTTCTCTCAGACACATTTAGTCTCACTCTTGTTTATTGCTGCTATTGCCTTCTTTCATCTATCTAATCCCATATAAAATGGCACCTCACAAAAATATGTTTCAGTGACTTACTGTTGTCTCTCTATCTTTTTAATTATCACTGGGATTCAGGAATAAGACTTTGCAGATGGAAAAAATAAAGGCACGACTGAAAGCAGAATTTGAAGCCCTGGAGTCTGAGGAGAGGCACCTGAAAGAATATAAACAGGAAATGGACCTGCTGCTGCAAGAGAAGATGGCCCACGTGGAGGAGCTGCGACTGATCCATGCTGACATTAACGTGGTATGCAACAGCCCAGCTGCAGACAGTCTGACTAGGACACAGTTGGATATGAATAATTCCACAAATTGTGGAATTGTGCACGAGTGAACTGTCACTTTTTCAGTAATAAGGACTTTACAGCACCATCCTGGGATCCTACAAAGAGTGCTAAGTACAGTTACCTCAGGATAATTTTTTTTTCCCTTTGTAGGGCAGGATATTTTATAATGTTGGCATAATAAGCTGTTGCACTGAGACCATAGATAACCAAGCCTACTGTGACTATGACTTTACCAATAGCCACAACAATATCAATCCAGCTGTGCCGTAGAAAACAGTTCTTCCTGTTAGTCTTTTCTCATTTAGCACCCAGAAACAGAAACTTTGGCACGTAGGTGGGACTAAGAGATTTTGAGAAAATACATAGTATTTGTTAAGTTCATAGTAAGAGCCGACTTTTATCACTAAGTGGAATCACCAAACATCAAGAAGCACCAGCCTGAAGGGAATTAATAAGAGAAAAAACAATTTATAAACAGCGAAGATTAGCCAATTAGAAGGGCTAAATAGGGAATATATTTTTAAATACATTTTTAATGTCACGTTAGGGCTCTTACATGGGGTTTTTAGCTCTGAAGGTATCTCTGTGTTGCACCAGAAGAAAAAAGCTCCCACAAGTAAAAAAGTACAAGCTATGTACTGGATGTGCAGACTGCATTTATGACTTCAAATGTCTGTTCCCCTGTCCAGCTGCATAACCTCAGCTTCTGTTTCATTCTCCCCTCTTTTTCCAGTCAGATTGTCTTTTTCTCTGCTGCTTTTCCCACTTAGGGCAGTAAGAGAAGCAGAAACCTTTGCTTACCTTGTTTGTTAAATTCTACCAGTCAGTGTTCAGGTATCTTAGAAACATGGAAAATTAGTTTATACTAGTTTAAGCTCTTTTTTAATGTCTCTTGAGAGTTTTCTGTAGCTCCTCACTTGCCAACTTTATTTGTAGCCTGTCTCTCTGTTTTTTCTGTTGTTCAGAAGGTCATATAGGTTGAGTGCACCTTTTTAAATGAAAATGCATCTCATTTGTAACTTTCTGTTGCTTGTCCTTTGCCCATTTTTCATTGTCCCAATACCTTAAGTCTTTGCTTTACTATTGCATTGTCTCAAATCTCTTCCAACTTGAGTGAGAAATTTCTCTCCTTTCTGATACAGTCTCTTGCTCAGTCAGAGAGGAACAGTTCTTTAAAAACATGCCCAACTTCCTGTTTCAGATGGAGAACACTATCAAGCAGTCTGAGAATGATCTTAACAAGCTCTTGGAATCTACTCGCCGCCTACATGAGGAGTACAAGCCCCTAAAGGAGCACGTAGATGCCTTGCGAATGACTCTGGGATTGCAGAGGCTGCCAGACCTATGTGAAGAGGAAGAGAAACTGTCCCTTGAGTAAGTCTCCACAGCAAACATTATCTGGCTTTATGCTTTCTCTCAATTCTACTGGTCATTTTCTCATTTTACTTTTGTTGGTAGGTGGAAAAAAAAGAACCCAAGAGGTAAGCATGAAAAACAAAAGTTAACAAAAAAGGGATGTGGAGGACATGTATTTGATAACATTCAGTCTGAATTTGTTCCAAGTTAAGTTTAAATTACTCCAAGCTGCAAACTCTACATACCACATGCAAACATTCAAGGGTGGTTGGCCTTCTAGGTTTTATACTATATATTGCTTTATCTATTATTTTCTTTTTCTCTGAAAATTACTTGTCTAGCAAGCAATAGTAGGAGACAATACAAGAGAGGGATACAAAGCAAGTATTCTTCAGTTGTTTTGTGCTGCTGCTAGTCAGAATTTTACTTTTTGCTGCCTGCACGTGGCAGTGGCATTTAGTCAAGTGTGGATCATTGACTGTGACTGTCAACAAGTAAGTTTCCCTCATATGTGGAGTAGATTTGGATAATAAATCACAGTCTCATTTTTACATATAACCTAGGCAGGGGAGAGTGACAGAATTAGCTACTGTTCAAAGAACAGTCACGTTTGGTTAACAGATCAGTTTTAAATGCAAGGGATGTTTTAATAAGCATATATTTCTCTTAATGCCCAGCACAATTAACATAGTTTTTACAGGCACACAGTTTTCAAGATTTCCTTTGTATTTCTATAGAAATGTTGTTTTACATTCCAAATACCTTGACACTACAAAGAATGTAATAATCTATTGTGTACAAAAGTTATTAATTTTAACAGAATAAAATAGAAAAGCTGTTTGACAGAGGTGCATCTGAAGCTGTTGTCTATTTTTCTTCTATACATGTTGTCTATTTTTCATCTTACTAGATTTATATCCAGTTGTACATCAAGATGCCTTAGAAGCTTATGGTCTAGAATCTGGCTGAAGTGTAAAAATGCAGAAGAAAATACCACATATTCTATTTATGAACTAGTCTATGTGTAGGCAGTTTGGCAGTTAGACTCTAGTGCAGGAACACGATAGGGAAAAGTGATCCACTGTATTTTAACACAAAATATCCTTTACAGACTAATTAAATACTCCAGAAGGTGGTTGCATTTTTTGTTTGTTATTCTTTTGTCTAGCTACTTTGAAAAGCAGAAAGCAGAATGGCAGACAGAACCGCAGGAGCCTCCCATCCCAGAGTCTCTGGCTGCAGCTGCAGCAGCTGCCCAACAGCTGCAAGTGGCTAGGAAGCAAGATACCAGACAGACAGCAACTTTCAGACAGCAACCACCTCCAATGAAGGTCAGGAGATGGAGTGTGCTGGGTTTTCTCTTTTGTCATTGGAATGCTTTATGTTTATAAAGTAATCAATATTTGCAAAAAGGAAAAATTATGTGTCTTGATTGCGATTTTCCTTGCAGTGGTTCAAAACAATAGCAAGCAGTAGACTTAAAGTAGTAGCAGCAGTCATCAAGGGTTAAAGATAAGAATCTTTTAGGACAAGAATCTTTTAGGACTTAAGAGTCACCCTCAGCAGAGGTATAGGCAATTCCCCTCCTCTTGTATTTCACATGGGAGCAAGGCATGTAAGAAAGAAAAAAAAACCTTGGCAAAAGAAAAAGTAGTAGCTCTTAGTTAATGCCACGTGGAGTCATATTAAAAGCAATGCACGTATTTTATGAGGGAAATTACCAGTGGTATAAATTACCAGGAAAGGTGATTATTTCTGCACTTGGGATCTTCAAGAGTAACATGTAGGTTAATGTAACATAACCACAGGCACTTAAGTGACAGTTTTACTCAGCTCCTTCTGTAGTGAGAAGAGCTAAGTAGTTACATAGGGGTATTCATCCCACCCAGGTTCCAAAGAGTCACTCAGAAGGCAAACTGATGTAGGTACACTCCAAAGTAATATGCTTATTATTTGTAGTTAGGCAATTGAAAAGCCTTTCTGCAAGTAATAGGCTTCAGTCAAATGTGAATTAAAGGGCTAAGTATGGAGCAAAAGGGCAGAGTTCTGTACCTTGTGTTAAATATGTGGAATTCGTCTAATCACCTGTTCCTGCCTAAAGTTCTGTGACATTGCTGTTGGCCATCACTGTAACTTTTCTGACTCAGTGAGCTATTAGGCAGGTAAACACCTTTAAAACATCACTGTAACATTTAACGCAAAATAGAATTTAAAGTTATTGATACATGTATGAAACCACATGTCTGTGGAAATGTAGTTCTAATTCAATGAGATACTCCTGTTTTTCAGTTGGCCTGAAATTAATGTACAGTCTACATACCTAGATTGTATAGAATGTAGCACCAGTTTGCCTTTGAAGGCAAGAAGCCTTGTTTTTGTCTGTACTGTAACTTAGAGTATGATACTCAATAACCCGTGTAACACCACTTTGATGTTTGTAACATCATGCAATTGCATTTCAGGCATGTTTATCATGTCACCAACAAATCCATCGGAATGCGCCCATATGTCCACTCTGCAAAGCAAAGAGCCGATCTCGGAATCCCAAAAAGCCCAAGAGGAAACAGGATGAATGAAATCCAGAAGACTGACAAGCTGTGTGACCTGTCCCAGTACTCTTCCAGTAGAACTGCAAATTTGCCCAGACTGTACTGAATTGCAGACTCAAGTATGACCATCTCATTGTTTTCTATTTAAATGCAATGTAAGCACAATGTTCTTGTTCTAAGTTCCTTCCAGTCTTTAGGATTTGGTTTTAGGAAAGTAAATATTACTGGTGCTACAGTTTAACATTTCAATTGTTCCACCTTTTGTACTCCTAAACAAACTGGAATTCTTTGTGCAAGTATTCTAAATGTCAGGCTATTTCTGTTGACCAAATGTGATTACCACAAATGCTTTTATGTTCTCTTTTTAAAAAACATATGTTACTAAAAGATTATTCTGTTTTCTCCTGATAACAAGAGACTATTTGAAGTGCTGAACTAACAGACTGTCTGTTTGTTTCACTGAAGAACAATTTGTTTTCCAGCCTCATAAGACTGGGTAGGTTTGGGTATGCAATGGAACTCTTTTTAAACAGGAAATGTTCAGGGAAAACGAAATTTCTTATACAGAAAATCAATGCATTAATGACACACATGGGTTTTGATTTATTGAAGTTTGATTGTACCGTTCCCTCAAACTTTACTTAAAACTTGGAAAGGTGCTGGCTGTGTACAAATTTCTAAAAATGATGTAATTTGTCATGCTTTAACATCTTAACAGGTTATTATTTTCAGCAGTCAAAAGACTGATTGACTTAAGAACAAGGCTGAAATGAACTGTATTAGTAGTCCTCCCTGGCTATATAGCCAGCCAGCACACCGTGGTTCTCTAGGAAACATGCATGATATATCTCAGATCTCTGTGTGCACAGACTGCGCATCAGCCATTCTGCATGTCTTCTGTTCCTGGTTTCTACCGCAAAAATCTGGCAGACATATCCTCCACTGGAGCATAAGAAAGTTCAGGAACATGCATGAGGAACAGTGTCAACTAAAAATTACGTATTTTATCAGAATCAATGAGCTTTGGTGTCACTGTCCTCCCTCAACCAAAACTTTCTGGTTTTTTGTCTTTTAATAGGTCATTTTCAAATAAGCTTTACTTCAGGCCAATTTGTTTTCTTGTTCCCTGTGTGCCAAAATAACCCTGACTAAA
>WEIT01012692.1:98036-111749 GCA_013389985.1 Dryoscopus gambensis | reverse complement strand
GGAGAGGACAGGTGCGATAAACTGGGAGAGCATGAAAGAGAAAGAAAAATATCCAAGCCTATAAATAGAAAGCGGGACACTGAGCAGGAGTACAAGAGCCAGCAGCCTACAAGAATAGCAGGTAGATAAGATGATTTTTCCTTAAGGTAGTAATTAGGAGTGGAAGAGCCTGCTGTGAGACAGAGCAACTCATAGCAATAAGACTTTTTTAGAGCACTGTCCATCAAGTCTTTCAGTACCTTATCCCTGCTCTTTATAAAATTATTTAGTGCTTTCTTACATACACACACACACAAAAGTAGGTAGATTTTCATAACAAAGGATTTAATCCTAAAATAATTTGTGCATAAATCACATCATACAATGTTGTTAATTTCTATATCTTCCCACAAGCCATCAGGTAAGTTAGCAGGCCAAAAAAACAATTGCTCAGGAAGCTGTTGTGATAATTTTCTATCATGTTCTGTCACATTACCTTGTTCTTCACTGCAAAAGTCTTACTTATGTATTCCAGGTCTTATACAAATAAAACATGACAGTTCTGCTGAGTTGTACAGTGGTTTTTAGTGGAAGACTGTATTTGGAAGAAATTAGAGTCTGTCAAAAAATCTCAGGTCATTTGAATATTTTCAAACTGATTCGGTTCCAAAACTCACAAAATGAAAAACTAATAATTATATTTCCACATTAAATTAACTATATACGCATATGTATTTGTATGCAGATAGATAGATGTAGATAAATATCGATATAGATACAGATAAAATTACTGTACCTTCTTCATAAATTGGAAGGTTGAAATACAAATACAAATGTCTCCAAAACAATATTTCCTATAAAATTAGAAATAGTCAGACTTACTGATATGAATTTTGTATGAAAAAATTTAAACCCCCACAATATTTAAGGATGATGAATATCCCTGCCTAGTAAAATCATTTGTTTGATCAACACGTCTAATAGTGATGTTAGTTTACCACTCAATAATATTTTCAGTAGCCACTATTATATATTAATTGTTTCAAAGATTGCGTCTCTTTCTATTGCTCAAAATATTGAATTCAACAGACCTTTATGGTAGTTAATCCAATTTACATCATTTGGGAACAAGAATTCCTAAATCTTACTTTCCCTCTTTTCTTATTAAAATATCAGATTTTTCCATGCTTACTTGTGACTGAAGGACATGTTCTTTTCTGAATTGTGTAACCTGTGCATAGGTAACCATGCATAAAAGCTGCCCAGTTCTGCAGTCCTCAGTTTGTGAGAGGTTTATTTTCTTACTAATCTAGCCTCCCTCTCTATCTCTCCAATGCAGAAGTTTCTAAAGGAAATTGACAGTACTCCTGAAGTAGATGCTTAGCTTTTCTGCAAAACTGATTCTTGTTTCTGTTGTGATTGGTTTTCTTTCAAGAATTTCACCAGGATTTGCTGATTGAATCAACAAATTAAAACCATATCAATATCATATTAAACATATTCACTATTATAATGTCTAAAAAATACAGATATTAGTTTCTCTTTCCACTGGCCTCTTGCTCAGGTATTTTTTAAAATGTGCATTCAAATTAAATCTGAAAATTAAAAGATGCACACATTTTTCATCTTATTTATTAATTTTTATAATAACCCACGAATGAATCTCTGCAAGGGTTGCATATTTTTTACTTGGAGTTCACAGACCTGAAATAGATCACAGAGAATTTTATAGTAAGTTGACCAATTAAAACAGGAAACTTTTCTTGGGGATTCATTTCTCTGTGCTTTATTATTTTTCTGTGCTTATTTGTTTGCAGCTGATTGATGTTTCTGTGAGAGAAATATAATGGGGCAGATCTTTTGAAGGCACTTTTATTACACAGGCAACACAGCAGGCATGATTATACAGTCATAAAAAAATACCAAAATATCTTCCCCATGTCAAAGGACGCTTTCTGCAAGTGCCAGTCAGAAGAACCTGTCATGAGTTCAAGATCTGTTTCTTCAGTTGGCAGGGAGACAGCACAACACATGATAATGTGACAGTCCCCTTGGGGGGCCCAAAATGTGTTAAGGGATTTCACTCCCTAGGATAGCAAAACAGGCTGTTTTAAATGCTATTAAGGCCATAACTGACACAAGACTGAATTTTCCCTGCCTCAACCAGAATTCTTGAGTGGAGCAGTTCCATCCAATTTGTTGAAAAGGCTAGTTCAAGCAAAGAAAGAAGTTCAAAAGATGTTTTGGGTTGTGACACCCAATGCTGAAGACAGTTGGAGTCAAATGGGTTCTTAATTACCAAATATCACTCACGGCACTTTAAATTCTATACAGAAATATAAATGGAATTAAACTTTTAGTAACTAAGAAGGTCATGAGGAAAGATTTGTCTTAAAATGTCATCTCAGAATCCCAAATAGCATGATGTCAGTAAAATTCAGGTGTATATATCACATCAAGTTCATAACACTTCCTGCAAATAGCTTGGGAAACCTCTTTATAACTTCAGCTTCTTCAGGTGATAAAGGTCATGTTGTAAGTAGTATTCTCTACAGCTTTTTGAAACCAGCAAAATGTCTTGTGGAGAAAAACTATTAAAACTGCTGATCTATCTTTTCTGTAAGATCCTCAAGGATTTCAAGACACAGATATACAGAGTAAATTGAATAGAAGGGAAAAATTAGTCTGAATTATAACAATACTGAAGAAGTTATATTAAAATACAGTACTAAAAGGATCATGTTATTAAAAACACTCTGTACTTGGATGAGGTGCCCGAATGAATTAGTGTGTTTAGTTGAAATATATATTCTGTCTGTGGTGTTGCAAGATTCTCACCTGAAATAGGTCCTTAAATTTAAATAACATGTTTTATTTTCTGATGAACTGGTTATTAATTTATAGCACTTTTATTGGAGATTACTCTGGAGAGACAGTTATCCAGAGTCATTATTTCCTTCTGCTGCTTTTTTCATTTATCATTCTTTTATATGCTACATTTCACAATGATTATACCAGACTTCTAATCTAAGAATAGTAGTTTTGAGTGTTACTTAACACATTGCTTTTCCCATTTTGGTATCTCTTTCCTGTTACCTATGGCTATACAGAATTTTTCGCTTTCTTTGAACCCATATAGGGAGCCCAAAGTCACCTTCTGGCCTGAGGGGCCCACAGGCACCACCCTGCTGGCTGTAACTGTAGGGTACTGGTGTGACTCCACCATAAGTCCACACAGCCTTATTTTGCTTGACCTCAGGAGCTTTTTCCCTCTGGACCCAGAGGAACACTGGATGAGTGTAACACCAAAGAAAAGGGTTAGGAGTTGAAAGGATTTTGTCAATGACAATTGTAAATGTATTAGTGAGTCTTCCTTCTGTTATTCCAGAGAGTTTGTGTTGTCATTGTTTGTTGAAATATCTTAAGAGTGAGGCCTCCTTCCATATACTCTTGCATTGTTGTAATTGAGCTAGCAACAACTACTTGTTGTATCTTGATTACAATGATGAGATTCTAAGAAGTCGAAGTGTGTGCATTTTTTCTCAATAAAACCCTTTTGACTAACATTTGGATCTACATATATGTATTGCAATCAATGGTAAGAACAGACTTTAAATTCAACAGTATGGAGTGAGGTCATGTACAGAAGTACAGGTACAGACACTGCACTTGGGCACTTAAACTACCTGTAATACCTAAGGACAAGATTGAACATAAATGTTCAGTGGCATTTGAGATGCCTTAACATACATATATAATTTGAAATTCATCTGACCTTACAGAAAGCATGATTGTTTCCAACATCTTGTGTCATATATTCCAGTTCCATATATGTATATATAATGTGTATATATATATATGTGTGTGTGTATTTCCTTGTGAGTGATCATGCACTAGATATCACTGCTCATGCAACTGAACCAAATTCAAGGTTTGCATTGGCTGTAAAAGGAGCTTAGATATGCAGTTTACATGTAGATTTCTACATGTAGGTGTGCATGGAAAATATAATTTCAGTAACTTTTGAGACTTTACATGACAGTAACCTTGGCCTTATTTTAGAGTTGCATCAGCTGTGAATGACCCAAATTCCCACATTAAACCTCATAGTTTTCACTTACTCTTTTATTTCCTGCAGCCAGTTTTATTTTGGGTGAATATTTTACCTGAACACATCTTTGCAGATAATGGGTCCCAAGTTATCCGATAGATGTTTAAATGTGAAAGTTTGTGATTAGCTCTAAACCTTGTCAGAAAGCAGGAGTTTGAAAAATGTATGATTGCACTAGGGTTCTGATGGATCTCTAGAAGAAGCAGGTAAGATGTAGGTAGTTTACAAGATCCACTATCCCCTAAGGTATAGTTTTTCAAATGGAATGAAAGAAAATGCATCAGCTGATGTCACCAGTTTTAAAACATATATTGAGTAGGTCAGCTTTATGAGAAGTCAAATCATCAAATCTGTAGACCAATCTCTCACATATAAGCTTTGGCTAACTTAGAAATTTAATGGTAAATAGCACAAATACACTTAGATAAATTGAAACATCTTGCTCTAAAAATCATGAAAGACTGTCATGGAACTTAATAAAAATTCCTAAAAGCCTGTATTTTATCTAGCATGTTTAAGTTTTGACTAAGATAAAGGTTTTAAGACAAAATGTTTGTAATGCGACTACCTATATGTACCAGTGTGAATTACAACCAAAAGGTGGCAGTACTGTATACACTAAACATTGGGTCTTTATCACAGAATCACCGAAGCACGGAATGATGCTGAGTTGGAACGGATCCATGAGGATCATCAAGTATAACTCCTGGCCCTGCACAGGACCATCCCCAAGAGTCACACCATGTGCCCGAGGGTACTGTCCAAACGCCTCTTAACCTCAGTCAGCTTGATGCTGTGACCACTTGCCTGGGGAGCCTGTTCCAGTGCCCAACCACCCTTTGGATGAATAATATTTTTCTAATATTCAACCTAAACCTCCCCTGACACAATTTCAGGCCATTCCCTTGGGTCCTGTCACTGGTCACCACAGAGAAGTGTCTGTCCCTGCTCTTCCCCTCACGAGGAAGTTGTAGCTGCAATGAGGTCTCCTCTCAAATCTCCTCTCTTCCAGGCTGAAGAAGCCATGACCTCACCTGTTCTTCATAAGGCTTCCCCTCCAGACTCTTCCCCATCTTTGTTGCCCTACTTTGGACACTCTCTAATCACTTGATATCTTTCTTTTGTTGTGTTGCCCAAATCTGCACAAAGGACTAGAGGTGAGGCTGCCCCTGTGCAAAGTAGAGAGGGACAATCCCCTCCCATGCCCAGTTGGCGATGCTGTGCCTGATGCACCCCAGGACAACATTGGCGCTCCTGGCTGCCAGGGCACTGCTGACATATTGAACTTGCAACCAACCGGGACTCTGGGGTCCCTTGTTGCAGCAATTCTGTCCAGCCTCTCATTCCCTGGTCTATACACAAAACCAGGGTTGCTCCATCCCAGGTGCAGAATCCAGCACTTGCCCTTGTTGAGCTTCATATGGTTTGTGTTTCCCAGTTCTCTAATTTGTCGAGGTCTCTCTGCAGGGCCTCCCTGCCTTCGAGGGAGTCAACATCTCTTCCCAGTCTTCTATCATCAGCAAACTTGCTTAGTACCCCCTTCCAGTCCTATGTTCAAGTAATTTATGAAGATGCTGAAGAGCACAGGGCTGAGGATGGAGCCCTGCAGAACCCCACTAATGACAGGTCTCCAGTCTGATGTCACCCCCTTGACTATAACCCTTTGTGCCCAACCCTTGAGCCAGTTTCTCATCCATCACATGATGTGTTTATCCAGCTGAATGCTGGGCATTTTGTCCAGAAGGATCCTGTCAGAGAGTAACAAATGCTTTGCCAAAATCCAAATATTACTGTTGGGAGTCTTATATACACATTTCTACATGTACTGTGATTTAAATATTTTTTTGTGTGTTTATACTGTCTCACTGGTTTTTGTGATTATGAATGAAGAACAAGAAGCAGAAATTCTATTTTTTCATGTTACTTAAATGACTTTCTACTTCCATTAAATCTTTTAAAGTCACAGGCCAAAGGCAAAAAGAGGACATATATAACGTGAGAAAGTGGAATAAATGGGTAAAAGTTAAATAAAAATTTTCTTCAGAGAAATGTAGTGAAACTGAGTGGCTGAAATGCTCTGTATGTCAGAAGATTTATTAATTTTGAATTTGAAACTATGTCTTAAGAAAATTATTTAGATTTGGAATAGTCACTCCATGTTCTTTCTCAGAATTTACAGAACATACATTTATTCTTTTTCAATAAAAAGGAAATATTATTTTTTGGCAAGACTGTTGACCTAAAATAAATTAACAAAATTAACTACAGTTAATGCATATAACCATTCAGGATCAAAATTAAAGATTTGTATTACATTGCCTTTTATTATACAGAAACAAACTATTTATTTAAAACTTCTAATTTCAAGAAATAGAAGTATCAACATAATTTGTAAAATATGAATTTAAAATTATTAAGATTAACAATAACTAAAAATGGACAGGCTGAACAGCAAGGCTTCCTAATATTCCAGAGTGAAATTTACATGGCATACCTCTGGGATTGGACCTAAACATGTTTCTCTTCCACAAACCTATCTTAAAAAATAAATAATAGTTCTTAAAGTTTTTCAGTCTAATGTGAGATAAGCTACATGAAATTAAATTAAGAATTTGAAAGAACACTATTTAATATTTAGTTTTGTATAATTTCTTTAAAATTTTCCTTTGTTTTACAAGTCCATCAGAAGTAAAGATCTCTTGCTCTCTTTGTATCTTTTATCTTTCTTGCTGTGTACTACAAGTGTTTTTCCTCTTTCTGAGTAGGTGCTTCACACTGCTAATTAATAGCTCCCTAGTTAGTTCATCCGTGGGTCTTGGTAGCCTCACCATTTATGCTGCATAAATGCAAGTTCACTGCTTTGAAGTCAGTCAGCATTTTCCCTCTGAAATATGTTCTTGGTTCTGCAAATGGCCTACTCCGAGGGCAGCTCCCATTGTGAAATTTAGGTGAATCTTAACTGGGACTTGGCCCCATCCAACCTTATGAGCTGTTGTGCACAGTTACAGCAGAACCCCAAAACTCCCCCACATGTTGTTGCACTGCTCTTTTGAAGTTAGAAAAACACTGCTCTTACAGTCAGCACTATGGTGACATAATCATATTATTTTAGATGCTGTGAAATAAAAAGGCAAACATGTCTTTGGAGACATGGAGGACTCAAGGAGACTCAAGGCCAAGTGCTGTGGTTGTAGCCCAGCTGGTCAAGAAGGGGTTAAGCACAAGCAGTCTGACCACAAGCCCAGTCAGTCTGCACAGCCTGGCCTCCAGGTCAATGATCAGATCCAAGCGGAATATAAACTTAGCAAAATATTCAGAAACACCCTGGTGTTTTTAATTCCCTTTTTCTCCCCCTACACAAAGGTATTTTTCTATGCCACTTTTTGAAATGAGGCAAGCTGTGATGGATGCACTCAACATCATATTAAAACCACTTTTGCTAGTACCTCTGATAGTGATTCTTTTAGCCAACCAAATCATTCGTGACACAAGTGAAAATACACAGGAAACAATAAGCAATGTCAAGGACTCTGTATATAACTCCAGAGGACAATTAGTAAAGGTTAATGATTTAGGAGACACAGAATCAAAGGAGAGAGGTTCAAACCAAGTTACCTGCTAAGAATATAATTATGTCTAAGCTAGAAATCCAATATTTCTCACCACATCAGTAAAAATAAGGCTGACAGACACTGACCTTCTATGTTCTCAAAAAAAATTGATTATTTTTAAGGAAAAAAAAAAAAGGAGACATTCCTTATTTTCCTTCTTGTTATCAGATATCAGAGGAGCAGAAAGCAACTTCAGTTCTCTCACATCTCTGCAAGTAGAGACAGAAAGAGGAGAGCTCTTTGAAGTACTTTTCTGGCTTTCCTTGATTTAAAGTTTTATGAGTAGTAGAGGAGGATACTGAAAGTTTCTGATGGCTTTTAAAGAATAGGTGGAATTTAACCTGACCTACTGTAGAAGAGAACTCCCAGGAAAAAGGAACTGAGAGAAGAAAAAAAACCGCAGGTGAAGCCAAGGGAGCAGAGATAAAAGATAGATTCACAAAAGTTAATTTTATCCTGTACAAGATGACTTCATAGAGCTGTCTCCCTAGTACTTGCAAAGAGTGAGATGTAATATAAAAAAACCCTAAAATTATTCTCTTCTTCTGAATTACCTAGTGGATTTTCCTATCATATACAGTGATATGATGGAAGTTAGTGCTTTCGGGCTGAAGTTCACAATTTGAGTGAAATGAAGTTTGCTGATCAGAAGAGAAAGAAAAAAAATTAATACTTAAAATTTAGTGATTAAACCTGACTTAGAAAAGATTTTCTTGTTCTTAAAAGCAAAAAAACACCAGAAGATAAATTTCCAGGATTTTAAAGACACGAGATTGATGAGAAATCCTCAGCATATTATTTTTTCAGAATACATTCTTTTTCTCTCTTATAAAAATGAAATAAGAAATAGTAATAAGTGGAGCAATGATTAAAAAATTTTGAAAATATTTATTCTATATTGCGTGTGACATTTATGCCTTCTGCCACTGTAGTACTCATCAGCGTTTCTTTGAAACTTCACAGTCCCTATGCTAACACTATGAGTTTTCTTCCAAGAGGAACATACTATTTCAAAACAGGTGCAGAATACATAAGAAATGGAGTTTATAGAGTAAATCTATATCTTGTCCTGATATAGACTTCATTAGAGGTCACATAAAGTTCTCAGCCCTTCCTGAGTCACCCAGTTATGAGACATGCACAAGATCAGTGGCACTCCTTCTTTTAACTAAGCTCAATACTTGAAAACTGATTGATGCCCGTCAAGTAAGCTCAGGCAGCAGCGGAGCAGGTTTACTTAATCTGTGAATCTGTCTGTGTGTGATCACAAGTCTGGTTACATATATGAATTTTTAGATATGTATTTGTACATAGGTACGCATTTATTGTTCTGCCTTGATGAATTTCAGTAAATCTCCTTAGTATTTGTAGGTGCTATTAATTTTAAAATGCAGCATAGAAGGAACACACAGAGAATCCCTATTTTTCATTCTCCCTTGATCCACCTGCATAAATGAACAAACAAGTCTTCCCACTGAACACTCCCTCGTAGCACCTGGGAATGTTAGGAAACTGTTACCTTGCTTCTGCTTTTATTTGTGGAGAGCTTAAAAAAGATTTCCAGATTTCAATGTTGACATATTTGGCAGAGGACATAATTGTAACAAAATGGAAAAGTAAGCAAAAACCAAGCAAATAATGGGTGCAAATTTGCATAATAGTTTGGATGGAAAATTCTCAAGAAACCCTACTGAATGTTTAAATGAACTCATTTCTACACTGGTCTTTTTAACCTACTAAATTAGTAGTAATTTTTGTAATTAATGTTCACTGCTGAAGGAAGCCTTAAAGTAGCAAGGGTCCTGTTAGAAAAAATTAAAAAAATTAAAAGGCAAGAAATAAATACCAATCCTCTCACAGAATAATAAACCTGAAAAATTTTAAGCCTGGATGTTTATTTTCATCCCAGACTTTTTAAATGAAGCTTTTTATTTTATTAAATTTGAGTTTTACAATAGTTCTCTAAAGAAAAATTTTAAATTTTAAATGTTATGTACAGATTTCAACATAAAAACCTGTGGTTTGTAAACTTACAAAAATATCAATCTGAACATTTCATCTTAATTAGAATCCACTAAGAATCTAGGTGAAACTATTTAGGAGGAACTTTAATCCTGCTACTAGATATACTAATTTTGACCCTTCCCTCTTTATGGTAGTGTAATTCAAATTCTATCCTTGTGGCACTCTCTCTTTATAATTTTCACTTGGATCTCTTTGTTCATTTGAGTAGATTCTCTGCATTAGCCTCTGGTGTTTTGATGTTTCCTGGATTTAGGTATCCCAGTGCTTATCATTCTGGCTATTCTAATTCCCTGGGGATTGTAATTCCCTTTCATTTTATTCACATGCACTTATTTCTAAAAGATGCACATACCCAGAGCACAGATACTTCACTCCTACTTTTGCAGTAGGGCACCCCAACCTTGCCTTCATAGCCCTAACTGTAATATAGAAACACAGAAACACAGAAAACTCCTGTCATGAGGAAGAGGCCCTGTTGCAGCAAGTGGGAGACAACTAATGATGAAGTCCACTGAAGTTTATTGCAAACTGGGAATCTAGAGAGTAGACATAAAATCCAGGGAAGAAATATTTACCAAAAGGTGAAGAATAAAATATGAAGCCCCAAGGGAGGAGGAAAGCAGAAAGAATGAATCAGAAGGTTCACAAGATTTTTTTTTTTTTTAGTTCATTTATTTATTAAAGGATTAAGTTTTGTCTTCATGCTGCATCAGCTTTAATCAGCTAATCTGTAACTCAAGAGAAAAACGGATTGCAGTCTAGGGGTGGCAAGCCAACGTACCAGATATGGCATTGGACTGTAACTAGCATTCCAAGCAGTAAAATGAGCAGTTGGACTGTGTGTATTTGACTAATGTCCTGGGTCATTAGTAATGTAGAAACAAATGGATAACAAATGGTTTGATCATATTTTTCATTTTTTTTTCTGTTTTTTTTTCGTTAAATTTTATCCAGCAAGACATCACAAGATTATTCCAAAATAAAACTGACATCAGGAACAGCTCAGGGGGAGCAAAGGGAACAGAAAATTCGGTGCATCCTAAGCCCTTACACTTGCAGTCTGCATTAAAGGCTTTTTAACAGCTGTTGCCTTGCAAATATGGGGCCATTCAATGATACACCCTTGGCTACACCAGTCATATAAGACTTTGCCAGCACCATTCCTTTCAAAATTACTTTTTCAAAATAGACAGTCTTTTTCCATTAGTGATTTGGGGAAGTTTAGGAAAAAAGGATACTTCCTGACTTATTTCCTGTTTCCAGTAGGGCTAATTTTTAACCACTGGGAAGTGGAATCTTCTGATGTAAATCGTCAGCTACTAAGTGGCAGGCTACTAATTTAAAGGACTTTGATAACATCTGTTTTTTCTACATTATCGGGTTTAAAACAATGGCACTTTTCTGACAGAAACTAAGTTACTTCTCAGTGTTCTATCTCAAGGATATTATGGAGAGCAAAAGAGATGTATTGACTGTTAAGGATTATCAATATACACTATATCACAGGGTGGAAGATATGAGGGGCAACTGGAGACAGATTAAAGAGAATCAGACAAAAATCAAAACTACATATTCACAGCATCCTGCTGTGATAATAATGAAAGAGGATGAGTTTCATCCAAACCCCCTGAAAATTACAAGCTGTAAAACAGATGAAAAGCTAATATATATTGAGGAGAAGTCATTTAAATTTTATTACTTTTAACATTTTTTAAAGATTCAAAACTTGAGATGAGGTAGCAGAAGTGAGTTAGATGAGGAAGTAGGGATTTAAATGAAGAAGCAATAATATGTTTTTAAATCATGGTCAGGAAATAATGAAAAAGGGGCAGGAATACAAATGGAGGGAAGAAGATATTTATGATTCAGCATCTTTAGAATGAACTGCGTTTATAAAAGAGATATTGTTTTCTTCATAACTTAATACTGCAATTTTTTAAGATGATAAAATGATTGAAAATGTATTTGTGACAGGGGAAATAATTCCATCTAGGAAACCTAGAAAAATTCTGAGCAGGAATAATAATACTGCCTGAAGCATTTAAATTTTTTGACACAGTGAGGAAAAAACTTATTTTAAGAACTTGAGAACCCTTTTTTTTCCCTCTCTTTGCATGTCATAGATGCCTCTTGTTCCTGATAAGATTGCCATGAAGTTGGCTAAGCAGAGTCTTCTGTTTCAATTATGCATACAACCTTGAAGACGTTAGAAGAGATTTTATCACCTGCAAAGATGGGCATCAATTATGTATGTGTGGGACCAATTTTCTAGGAATGACAGAATGTGATGGAAAATACTGTGTTTGAATATTTTCTCATCCTGTCTCCTGTGAAAGTTTTCTAACAAATATAAATTGATCTTTGGTTTTGATCACTGATTTAGCTGTGACACTGGTAAAAATAAATGGCAGGTATGTGTTTTGGAAAAAAATTATTTTAAGCTTCTGAATATATTTCTTAAATTCTAAGCAAAATGAATCAATGCTATTATTTTACTTAGGTTTCGCAACAGTGTAACAGACTTAATGGAATTACTTGTGCATAACATGAGAAAAGTACAGAGAAAAGAAAGCCCTTTTGCAAAGCCTTTTCCCCCTCAGAAAGTTGCTATTTATCAAAGGGAAAATCAACACACTCTACTAATGTGATAAAATTTAAGTCACAAATTTGAGAGAAAACAGTTTGCTGAGAGTATTTAATTACTAAGTGGTCTGAACTAGAATTTTCAAAAGCAAGATGAAATAATATTTTAATTAACAGATTGAAGTACTCTGTTTCTATGTTAGGCCCCCCTCATTGCTTTTGAGAGAAATTTCATCAGCCCTAGAATATAAGACTTCCTTTAGAAGTATACTAGCATTACATATTTAAGACCAGTGAAGATTTAGTGGATGAACTTACAGTGTTTGTCAGCCAGAAATGTTCCTGAATTTGGATTGTACACAAGTGAGAGGCAAGAAAGCAGTAACTGGCAGAAATGATGGATTAAAATAAAAAAGAAAGTAGCATTTTAAATTTCGTGTAAAACAATTTTCATTAGAGAATTGGGTAAATTAATAAAATATTTTATTTCACAATGAGAAAAACACTTGGATTAACCCCCAAATAGGGTTTTTTTTAGTTGAATCACCAGACTCCTATTGTTACAGTTTTTCTAAACATGGATAGTTTTGTTACAGCTTTAAATGTTCCCCCATGAGCTAGTTTCAGTAGTAGTCTAAGGTATGGAGTTCCATCATGTAAAGGTACTTCATCAAATAAGTGCGTATTTCAGATTTTCATTCTCAATCAGGATGAAAAAAATTTTGAAATACTGGACCTTATGATGAAAGACTGTAGAAGAAAAGGTTAGACATATAACCAGCTATTTACTATATAAACCGAAAGATAAATCTCATAGTGATTAATGACCTTGGAAGATGGAGCACTAGTTTCAGAAAGAAAAAATTAAGAGACAAAAACCAAAAGATGTTCCTTGGACATCATCTGAACAACAGTTGGAGTGAAAGCACCTTTAAAAATGCTTCTGTATCAATGACTCATTTTAACATGACAGGAATTAAAACTTTCGCCTTATTAGCCAATATGTGGTCTGTGAAAAAAAAGTGAAGACATTTTCAAGTAGCTGGAGCTGGTGAAGGAAATTATTCAACAGGGCAGATATCATCATGTGGCAGACAGTTTAGCAAAACACAGCTGAAGTTTCTAACAGCTTGTGTTCCTTAGTTCACTCCCTTTCTTCTCTCTTTGATCACTGCTTTGGCAGCATCTATTATATTACTGAATAGCCCATTTTCATTAAATGGCTGTGTTGATTTGGAGTGACAGTGTTTTTCAGTCACTTTAGTAAATGAGCATTTCTCCTCAGCAGTCTTTTGAGAAGTGTCAAGAAAAGACAGTACTTTCAAAAAATTCTGAAATTACATTGCTGGAGTTGTGAGATAGCTATATTACTACCACTGCTGCCTTTTCTCTATCGGTGAAAAA